>PVKB01002183.1:0-250682 GCA_004027205.1 Ctenodactylus gundi | reverse complement strand
TTTCTCATATCTGCTCAGAAAAGGAGTGGTCTCGTGGAATGTTGGTGGGAAAAGGTAGTTACTGCATTAAAACAAACAGAAAAACTTTTATAAGTTGGTCAGCACATTTTTAAAAAATAATTTCTTATATATAAAATTCTAAAAGCTCAAATTATTACTAAGTTTAAACCCTTCAAGTATGACTTTTATCTCCTTCCTCTACTGAGATAAACACACCAATGGTTTGAGAAATTTTCTTTCCATAGCAAATGAGTTCTATTGTTTACATTTCAACACGAGATATACATCTATGAATCTTTTAAAGATAGATCATATATAGCTCCCTGCAGATACAAAGAGAATGTTTTCTCTGGAACCCCAGTGCCAGAAGACATGATACAGTGACTTGGAAGGGTCAGCAATACTAGAGCTCAATGAACCTTCTCTGCCTTCCTGTAGTTTTTTAAGAGTGTGTTTTGGTTTTAATGTTACTCTCAAGTCAAAAATTTCTAATTGAAGATATATACTACTGCATCTCTAGATGCTTTCTCTGAATCTTAACTAATGGATCCAGTCTATAGATTTTACAAGCTTCATTGCATCTAACATTTTACTTTACGTGTATTTTTTTTTTGAGGTGGTTTGTGGTTGTGTGATTGTGGAAGGAGTATTCTTCACTTTTCAGAAAGAAATTCATAATTATTAGTTATATAACATCAAAGGATATTCACATTGTAACTTCAAAAAAGTTTAGCACAGCATTAACAGGGAATTCAAATATAAAAAGAGAAATAGGTGTACTGTGGTAGGCATAATGTTTGTGCAGCCAGCCTCCAAGTTCCTAACCATCCTTCGGTATCGGAGTGACAGGCATTAAGAACTCTGTGGTGCTGGGAGGAAATAGTGTCTGTCTGTCTCTAACCATCCTTCGGTATCGGAGTGACAGGCATTAAGAACTCTGTGGTGCTGGGAGGAAATAGTGTCTGTCTGTCTCTATCTGTCACTGTCTGAATCTCTGGCTCTCTGGATTTCTCTCTTTCACACACACACACACACACACACACACACACAAAGAGAGAGAGAGAGAGAGAGAGAGAGAGAGAGAGAGAGAGAGAGAATTATTTTAGAAATTTCTTTTCCTCATCTTTGCTCCTAATTGTGTAGAGTGTGTATCGTGATGACCAGTAATCATTTAAAAAAAAAAAAAACCTGGCCCATATGGTCTTAGAAATTACTTTTGAAAAAAATCAATAACATTAAGTTAAAAAAATGCTTTATACAGGTTTTGTCCAATACACAGCCAGCTGGACACCTGTGGCCCAGGATGGCTTTTAATGCATCCCAACACAAATTCATAAGGTTTTTAAAAGTATGATAGATTTTATTTTATTTACTTTTATAATGCAATTGCGCTGCTCTTGAGTCAAACTTTGTAGCTAACAGAAGACAAAACGAAATAATAAAAGGATTGTTACATCACAAATATCGGAGTATTATCTATAATTTGTATTCTAATTACAAAGTGTGAAAATAAGCTAATAAAGTAAGGAGCAGATCATTACTATGTGGGATCCTACCGTTGACTGGAGCTTCAGTCCAATGCTCGTGCCAGGCACCGAGAGCAGGCGTGTTCAGTGGTGGCCCACAAGCTATGAAGCATTATGGAAAACAAGCTTGAATTTGCCGTCCTCCTGCCTCAACCTCCTAGAGTGCAAAGATCACAGGCAGATGCCATCATGCCCGGTTATTAGACTTTTATAAAACCTGTCTTCACAGAGAAAAATAGCCCTTGAATCGCAATCAAACCTCCCTCCATCATTGCTTTATGACAGCATGTAGATTTAATGAACAACTGTTTTCAAGGATGAAACATACAGACTAAAGTTAGATGAAAACTTTCAGACTACTTACAGCATTTTGGGAAGTCAGTAAGAACTTGAACCCCTTCCGTCAGGCCAGACATAGATTCATTAATTTCACAAAAATAAGGCCAACTGCCACATTAGTTTTATGTTGTTGTTGTTGCCTTTTTAAAAGATTTTATGATTTAAAAAATATAAAAAATAAAGTTTTGTTCCTTATATACGTTAACTCCATTATGTATTTCACATGAGGTCTCAGAAAACTCTTAACTCAGCAGGCCCAGGCAAGTCAAAAGGCTGGACATTCATGCTTTATATATCCAGAAATGTATATATTTGAATAATATCCACCTTAGCTAATGTTTGGCTTAGAATAAGTTTTTTTCAGTTTCTGAAGAGTTTTCTATTCATTTTAAGAAATCCTTGGTCCAATAAATAATATAATCTGTATCCCCAAGTTGAGTTCTAATCTGTTAGTTCAAAGATGAATTAAAGTCGATAAAGAGTAGAATGTTATACTGATTGTCAATGATAGAACAGGGAAACACAGGATAATGACCTTCCCAATGGGGGCGGGGGAGGCTTAATTTGATAGGCCTCTTCGGCATGGTATTCACATTCTCTTGACAAAAAATGCATACACACATATATACACATATATACATAGATATTCATATGCATTATCTATCTATCTATCTATCTATATCATTTTTCCTACCCCACGCCACTTATGAAGCAATTAAGACACGATAAAGAAGTCCAGAAGAGAAGCCTTGGTATTTGCCATTTATCTGCCAAACTAAACAGTAAATAAGTCCTTTGTCCCTCCCAGAAGAAGCCAGGGGTGATACTAAATGTAGACTCCAGCAGACGAAAGGGGATACCATGTGTGGCAAATAAGGGCTGTACCCTCACAGTAAAGAGTCTTACAAAGAAAATACTGGTATTTCTTAAGCCTAAGCCACAAAAGTTTGAGGGGACCAGCACAGCTGCAGATACTTGCTGTGCCCTCTCCCAGCGCGTTATTTAACAAATATTTGTGAACACAGGAAGCAGAGGAAGCGACTCTAACCCCAGAGCAGCTGAGTTAGCTGCTATCACAGAGTGCAACCACATCTCCTGGGATTTGCCTGGCTTGAGGGAGCAGCTGCTGTGTTGTTTTAACACTGGTATAAGAACATGGGTTCAAGAGAAAATCAAAAGGGTTTTTTTTCTTTTTTTCTTTTTTTTTAATTCTCTAGGGAGAACTCCACAGCTAGCAACTTCCCAAGTATGAAATAAGGGCAGTGGAGATTGTGTCCTGCAAACAAGTCAAAGTTAAAAATAGTGGATTCTTGATCCTCCTGTAAACACCTTCTTAATTTTGAGAACTCTGCCGTTTTTCTTCCTAGCGTTCAACCAGACCTTTGCTTCTCACTTTAAAACCTATTAATTTTGTTACTTTTCCTTCATTACTCTGGTCAAAAACTATCACTTTCTTTCACGTCAAGAGGACAATATAATTGTCAGTTGTGCAACCTTGGGCACACGTGTTGTCTGATTTTACATCAATATTATCCTGCAGTTTCTGTTACTGTGGGAGGTCACCTGAGCCTTACCACATGTACTTGGTGAAACACTATATTTGGTTGTCATTTATAAATTCTTTGTTCAAACTCCACATGGCTATTTGACCATTGCTGTTGTATAAGTTTGTTGTCAGAGTCAAGGGTTTCATTACGCAGGGGAATTGCAGTAGAGAACAAAAAGAAAAGAAAGTCTGCACTCTAAGGTGAGCAGGGGGAACTCAGAACCCAGTTAGAGAGCTCGTTAAATTACTTTTGGTTTCTGTTTTCTCAAACCAGTAGAGTAATATTACATGGTTGCCTCTGCCTTAAAGAATGCAAAGTCTGAAATAGAAAACAAAAGTCAGACAGAAGGTGTTTGAAATACTATAGCACTATCCTCAGTAGAAAATTGAGTTAAGAAAGCAGGGTCAATGCAAGCCACGATCTCCTCAAGAAAAATCTGGCATCTAACCAGGCATCTATCCCCAATTGAGCGCTTGCACGTAAGCATGCTTAATTCTGAGGTAACATAAGATATAACATAAGTGAAAATGTGGACAATTTTCAACTCATAGGTCTTTAGTCTACTAATTTAACTTATTCTATAAAACTGTTATTTACTGGACACAGACAGGGGGATTGCTGTGTGTCTAAGGCCAGCCTGGGCTACACAGTGACTACAGAGCAAGACCTTGTTTCAATATATACATATTTTTTCATGCAATTGTCCTATGCTCCAAAATATAAAATAACAACTCATTTTGGGGGGAATGGGAGAAATCAATACTTTACATAATAGTGACTTATAACTAACTTGTTTGATTTTGTTGGTACAGCTAAGGAACTGTCAGGAAATGACCAAGCTAGTTTTGATAGCATAAAACCAGACAGACCATCACAGAAACCACATGAGAAAATAGGTCCTCAAAAAAGAAAATAAGCTGAGAAGCTAAATCTAATTCTTTCCAATACTCATAATACATTTGAAGTGCAGGAGCCCTCTACTGTGCTGGAGTTGACCTACGTGTAGCAATTGTTAAATATTAAGCACTGCGCAAAACCAACTGACCTCACCTGGGCAGCTTAAAATGGGCAAGAATGGAAAATGTCCAGGAGGGACACGATCCGCCCTGTCTACCAGGGTGTCTAGGTCATCGTCTTGTAGCAAGAACCCAACACCTACCAAACACACACAACTTGAAGGATAAAAGGTTTCTACTAGTTCACAGCAGTCTGGAAGTCTCAATAAATTCTTGTACAGCTGGAAATGGCAAAAGGACGTGGCCACGGGCCCACTTTGAGAAAAATTTGATCTCGCTTGAGAAAAACTCAGGATCACCTCATCACTGCCAAGAAGCCGAGAGGAATAAGGGCAGCGGCAGCAAGGGAAATAGCCCTGTGGCCACGCTGCCAGCAGCCTGTCCTTCCCCTAAGCCCACCGTGTAACAGCACATGAAACCATCAGTAGATTCATTCGCTTAATGTGGCTACTCCCACAGTTCGTCACTTTCAAAATAGAGGAGACTTCGTTGGAATATTTAATAACCAAATAAAAAATGGCTTACTTTTTTCCTTTAGTGGAGGTGATTATTAAATATTTACTCATGCAAAATAGGAATATTTTCTTCTAAAATAATTAGTTGTTATACTTTCTGTAAGTACATTTAATTGGTAAAATAGGTATTTTGGTTTCCAAAAATAAATATTTAGTTCAATCCTTAATCCTAAACCTAAAATGGTTTTCATTCAACCAAAAATTAGAGTAAATCATATGTAACCACAATTGCAAAATGATTTAAATGTGTTAGAACACAATTGACCAGAACTAAAACATGGACAAATGGTACCCCATGGGGACATAAATGACTCATTCGATATTTTGTGACATTGTACGTTTTTCTCCTTCAGATGTGAAAAAAAAAAACGAATATACCTCCAGATATCATTTGATTTTTGCACTACTAGAAATAAAATAATGCTGAAACCAAGTATTGGTTTATCTGAATTTTATCTGAAATGGGATAGAAGAAAAAGATGTTTTGAAAAGGAAAGGTGGCACAATGCTAGCAACTTGTAAGAACAGAGGCATACAAAAAATATGGCAGTGTTGAAAAATTCACTTTCTGATTATAGGTCAGAAGAATTAAGCAGAAATATTTCACATCCTGAAAAGAACTAAGAAAATGCTAAAAAAAAATATTGTGGCCTACACAGATTACATAAAACATTAAATGATACTATAATATAAATGTTATCAGTCTCAACTAAATTACTACATAAAAGTGAAGCAATTTACAGAAATAACAAATATATCGATCAACATGAGAGAAGAGAACAGAAGAAAACTTTTTGTTTTCCTTGCAACCAGGCTCTTAAAAATCAACTTCATCTACCAAGAGAATGAAATTTATCTTTACAAGGAAGAAAATATGTATTTTGAATTAGTGTGTAATAGATCTGTTGCCATATGTTTAGATTTAACCTGTATAAGCTAATATTTTAGTTAGATTCTATGTCTAGAAAGTTTTATGAAAAATCACTAAAGTAGAATTTATTTTGATAGTTAAACTAGTTTATTTCATATTAAAAATAAATATTATTGAAACTCAAAATCAGTTTGGAATAATATAAGAAAAGGAAATTTAATTTCAAATTTTTAGGAGGTTATACTGCCTCCTGTTTTCATAAAATTTAAATATGCAAACATATTCATATATCTTACATAATTCTATCATTTTGTTCATGATGGAATTTAACTATATCCATTTTTTAAAATTTACATGAAGTTCATAGTTCCCATGAAGCTTCACTCTTGGTACTGTATTTTTCTGGGTTTTGACAAATGTTTGCAATATATCCATCATTACAATACCATACAAGATAATGTTATCAGCTAAAAAATCTCTGGTCTTCTGCAGACTTATCTCACACATCTATCTCGATACCCTGAGAAATCATTGAGCTTTTAAATAGTTTTGCCTTTCCCAGAATGCTCTATAGTTGGAATTGATCAGTAAATGACTCTTTCAGACTTGGTTCTTTTACTTAGAAATATGCATTTAAAGTTTTTCCCTTTTCATAGCTTCATAGCTGAGTTTTATCAGTGAAAAATATTAATCGTACTGTTGTACTAAAATTTATTTATCCATTTATCTGTCAAGGAAGCATTATCTTTTTTTCTAGATTTTGGTAAATATGAATAAAATGTCCATAAGCATCGATGTTTAAGTTTTTGTGTGAATACACATTTTCAGTTTACTGAAAATGGTTGGTTGGGGTAAAAACAAAACAGAAAGGAAGTAGCAAACGTGCGTGCTCAATGAGCTCAGTCTTGAGAGCTTGTGTGTTTTGCCGCCATTGTCCTTGGGCATCAGATTCCAGGTTCTTCAGGCTTCCAACTCAGGCTTGCATCAGGGATTCTCCAGTGAGCCTGGAAAGGCCTTTCATCTTGCACTGCTGCATTCTCTTTCTCTGTGGCTTCCATTTTCTTGTAAATATCAGCTCCCAGATCTTCCAACTCTCCATCATGTTACAGCCATTGTGAACTCTCCCACCTCTGATCCTATATTCCTACCTAACAAGTCATACACATATTGCCTATCAATTCTGCTTCAGAGAATGCTAACCAGTACAGACAACCCCACTTCTATCACCTTATTGGCTGAAATCCATATGAACTTTTTTTTTTTTTTGCATGAGGCTTCGCTCATTTCCTGTGGCTTTTCTTGGCAAATGCTGAATGTTACTTTCATTCAAATTTCTGGAACCCCCACATTTTTAGAAGTACAATGCCCAGCCTTCCAGGCCTTCCTTTGGAATCTAGATGAAAATCCCCTTGACCTCACAATTCTAGCCTTCTACATGACTGAAAAAATAGCATCATGTGGATGGCACCAACATCTGTCACCATCTTGCAGAGTAGCCAGGGCCCTTGGACCATGATACAGTGGCTGTGAGTGCCTAGATAACTGAACAAGTGAGGTAACCCCTAAAGAACTCTAGGCCCCTCTCAGGCAGGGTCTGAAGTATGTTCTCCTGAAGTGAATTTATTTATTTATTCATGCTTCTGTATCCTTGAGTCCTTCTGCACTGTGCTTTATTTGTTATTGTCACTATAAATCTGGATTATAATGTATGTATGCTACAACCTGAATGCCGAGCTGTCTTGAAACTTTCTCTGCCATGCCCCATTAGTCTATAATCCTCAAACTTGGTCCCCCAAACATAAATACATGGGCAAATTTAGGACTAATTATTTGCTAAAATTTAAAATGCATCACTTCTGGTCAAATTCCTCATAAAATCTTTCTTCCTAACTACAGCTCTTAAGCATAACTTTGCCTATACATATTCCTATGAGCTTTCTAGTATTTTGAACTCCGAACAGAATCACTTGTTAAATTTTGCTTACAAATTTCTGGGTTCTGTGAATCTGAAATCTTTTGCAATCTCCTTCACGAAACAGTTCCGAAGGCTTTTGAACCTCATGGTCAGGTACGACCACATCAGCAAACTCATACAAGTATAATAACAGCAATTATCCTAATACCAGTTTTCTGTGTTGACCAGCTTTCCCATCACTGTAACTAATGGAACCTGACACCTGCAACATAAATAAGGAGATGTTTAACTTGGCTTTTGGTTTCAGAGGTTTCGAACCATGGAAGGCTGGCTGGAGGACAGGAATATGGAAGCGCAATGGAGAAGAGGAGCAAAGTCGCTCGCTTCATGAGAACTGTGAACCACGGCATGAAGATGGTGGCATAGAGGAAAGGGCCAGGAGTCAGACATAGACCTTCTAGTTCTACCTCCACGGCCCACTCAGACACACCTAGAATGACGCGTTTCTTGTCTCTTACGTAACAACCTTGTCAATTCAATAGATAATAAAGATTAACAGTCACAGCAGATGTGCTTTATCAAACTTTCTCCAAGTCTTTTTTTTTTCTTTTCATACTCTAAAGACTATCTGTAATAGAACAGAAGATTTTAAATTTTAATGTAGTCTAAAATTCCATCCTTCTAATCCTAGGTACAGAACTTCTGATCTGACTCCCAAAAGGTGACTATTATACCCAAGATGACTTTAATCTTCTTCTGCATTATCTTTTAAAAATCCTGTGCTTTTACATTTTACATTTACATCGATGATCTATTTAAGTTTTTTCTTTTTTTATAAAATGCATAAGTTCTGTGTATCAGCTCTTTTTCTTTCACTTTTTTGTTTTTACTCTGATAATTTTACTCCTTTACTAAATATAGATATATTCAGATAGATTTCCCTTGTTGAAAAATGAACAAACAGCATGTCTTTAAAAACAGGTTCACCTAATAAAGTATATTAAATTTGTGAGGATAGAAGCTTTAATAAGATTACTTCATCTTCCCTTCCATGTGTGTGGTATCCATAGTGATGGCTCATTTTTAATATCTGGCAATACTAATTTCTTTTTTCTTTTATTCTTGATTTACCTGGCTACAGGACTATCAATTTTAGCTTTTCAAAAAAGTAGGCTATGGATTTGTTGATATTCTCTATTCCTGTCATATCTTTCATCTTATTGCTTCTGCTTTAATGTTTATTTTTGTTCTCTTCACCTTGTTTAAAATAAATTTGATTCTTTACATAGTTTTATAATATAAAGTTTTATTATTAATATTAATTTTCAATGCAAAAAATTCTTTCTAAAGCCTACTTTTCTGTGTCACCCAAATTCTCATAAAAAAGTTTTTCCATTTTAATACAGTTCAACATATCCTTTTATTTTTATGGAGGCCTCTTTGATCCATATAATACTTAGAAATATAATCCTTTATTTCTTAAAAAGTGTTATATTTCTTCTAAAAAAATAAAAATTGTTTGTATTTACTTAACAAGAAGGGAAGAAGAAAAATTCAGTACAATTTTCAAGGACTACACAAAATAAAAAAGGCTGGCCCAGTTAAGATCTTCTATCAAATACCTTAAAGCTTAGAGAAACCGGTATTTTTACTGCAATAGTTTTTATTTCCAGAAAAAAATACATGTATTTGCCACCTTATAAAATTATATTTATGGAACAATTTTAACATTGATATATAAAGTGGAAGAAGACAAGGATAAACTCGAATAATGCACGTATACTAAATGTTAATAAAATGTGGTAGAAGCACAATAAAAAGTGAAATGTCATCATCAATTTTGTCCTCTCCTAAGGACTTTTATTATCAGAAAATCTAGTATTGAATGTCATCATATTAAATGGGAAAGGGGATAAAATTGGTATGTTCCACACTATGAGTTCCCAACAGACAATCAATCACAGTGGTGATTGAAAAACCACTTAATGAAAATGAATAAATGTTCCCTTAACATTATCAAAAATACATGTGCAATTTAAATTAAAATCATCATAACGAATAGCATCATTATCAAGGCCGTTTTTAAGTGGAGTGCTTCTACACTAGTAACATTAGAAGTACCTAAGAACTTCATTAACAATGTAAGTTTGTGTGTGTCATTTCACAGAATTAAAACCATATAGAGTGAAGTCTAGAAATCTATATTTTAACAAACTTTTTGAATTTTTGCATACAAAATTTAAGGATTGCTTATGTAAACAAATGGCTTTAAAACCAGAAATAACACAAGTGAGCCATTAGGATTACTACTGTTTAACATCGTAATAGAATAAAAGACAATTTAACTGGAACACAGAATGAAATATGAGTATAAAATTTTGAAAACAATAAAAGGGGCATTATCGTTTTTAAAGATTGTGATTCTATCTCTGTTGTGGCATGAATGAGTGTCCAAACCTTTCATGCATAAAGGCTTTGCACCCAGAACGGTTATATTGGCCCTTTTATTGGGGTTGTTAGTTTTCTTCCCACTAGGACACAATGTAAAAAGCCTATAACCTAAAGTTGGAAAGTTTCAATTTAGTTCACAGTTCAGGGGATTGGCTGCATAGCTGGCTTCAAGGCAGGAGCATCAAGGCTGTGTGGCAGAGATGCTCAGTTCTTGGTAACCTGCAAGAAAACCAAAGTAATAGCACCACAAAGGAAGGAACTGGGGACTCGATACAGACCTTAAGGTCACACTTCCATGATGTGCCCAGACGCACAGAAAAGCTATGCTTCTCCAATCTCCTGGGTGGAATCCAAAGGGAATTACGTGGATATCCTACCCTGACTGCCTCAGTGGATTTAACAGTGGGCTCTAGACATTAAGAAGGAGGCCCAGTGTGAGGGCATCAGATGCATGGGGGCCTATGCCTACCCAGGTACTACAGGATCCTTCTCTCTGTCTCTCTGTCTCTGTCTCTCTCTCTCTCTCTCTCTCTCTCTCTCTCTCTCTCTCTCTCTCTCTCTCCCCTCACTCTCTCTCCCTCCCTGTCTCTATATCTTCCTATTCTCTCTTCCTCCTTTTGTTTCTCTGTTTTCTTCTTTTCCACTCAAGATATAATCACATATTACAAAACAGGCTCCTGCTAAGATAGGTCACCTTCATCTGGGGTCCAAACCAAAGTCCATTCTTGGACTTGAACCTCCAGAAACACAAGTCAAAATAAACTTTTCTTTATGTCATAAGTAGCTTGTATCAAATATGTTGTTATATTCACACCAAGCTACTACGATATCTAATACATTGTAAAATAGTAAAATATATTTTCGAAACTTTAGAAAACAAGTTGAGTCTAATAAGATAGTTTATTATAAAATTAATATATGCAAATAAATAGCTTTTCTGTTCAGAACTTAAAAAGCCATTTTATTTTATTTATCCTATGAATTGTACTAAAACACCTTACTAAAAAAATATGCCTCTAAAAAAGCAATTTAAGAATCTGTGAATAAGAAATTAGTTGCAGTTACATAAGGTAGTTGTCCCAACAACATTTACGTAAGGTGGTTGTCTTAACAAATGATCTTCTCCTGCATTTGATGAAACAAAAACGTCAAGAAACATTATGTGAAATAACTGTGATGTAGGAGCCAGTCTCTATTAGTATTCTCTAATTTTTATTAGAATGAAAAGAAGAAATATATACATGCAGAGTCATTAAATACGTGAGAAACTGGGCGAAAGAAATGGCATATGGCTTGACCTTTGTAGGCTCAGGACGTGGGGGCAACATGCAAGAGAGCTTCTCTGTCTTCATTGCATCCCATGTGTATTTTTTGACCACACGTAAGACATAAAAATCATTTTAAAATGTTAATATAACAACACACTTGCATACTAACATAACAGTGTAAACTACGGTAAAAATGAAATATTGATAACTAGAATGTACTAAGATTTACTGAGAATAATAGTTTTGTAATCATTCAAATATATGAATTCACTTAATTGTAAATATAGTCCTAAAAGTGGGTACTTGAGACAAGTGTTGCACATTTTACTTTTAGGGGGAAAAAAGGACAGAAAACTAAAAACGTTGATCAAAGTCAAACGGCTGGTGACTTAGAAAAAAAGAATGTAAACTCAGACAGTGGAATCTAACCCCGAAGCCCTTAGTTACTAAGCAAATCACCCAGCAAGCCTCCTGCCGTATGTTACACTGTCAATAGATGCTTGTGTGTTTGTTGTGTTTTTATTTCATGATGAAATTGATTCATGGATTAATGTCAATCTACCATGGGAAATCCATCAGCAAATCACAGTACTATCCAATTTAACACTTGTGTTAACAGCTTGGGAAGTGGATAACAGGGGTAGGATGCTAATTTTACTGAAAGATATTAAAAACTTTATATAAAGTGGTTAATTCAAATGGTAAAAATTATGATAGATTGCTAAAGTGGATAATGACCTATCTAGTGAAAAGCAGATGGAAAATAAAGGTCACTAAAAACTCTTCAACTTTATTTACACATCTCTGGCAGAGATGTATATGAATATTACTCTATATAATATAATTGTTGTAGCTTTTTGAAAGAAATAACTTTTAAAATTCTTTGAATATTCAGATATTGGGATATTTTATGATTCACAAGCTAGTATATAGTAAATTAAATTTAATCACTTTAATGTTGAATCGTGAAAAATTGAATTTGTATTGTCAAAAAAATCATCATCAGAAAATGCTGTTAGTTCAAAGAAAAATAGTCATCAGCTCTTTACTGTTCTAGTATTTGATTGGCTAATGCCACCAAATTGGCGGGGCAGAAGGCCAGATTGACTTAGGTTCTTTTAGTGAGGTCTCACACAAAAATGTGTATCTCAAGTAAATTACACTCTTATGAGTAAAGTTGTTTTATAAGTATTCGAATTCTTATCTGCTATTTTATCATTTTTAGTATAATATAAGCTAAATTTAATGATCATGCTACCCTTCAAATGACAGAAATCTGAAACTAATAAAAATTTACAGATTATTAATCCTACGTAGAAAAGTCAGATGTCAGAAACTTTTTATAACACTTTTTTAAAATAACTATATATTACCTCAAAATAGAATCAATGAAGGCAGGTCAGTCATAAATTTGCAAGGTTCCTGGGTTCAACAGACCTAAAATCAATAAAGCCGTTGAAATCAATGCACCCTTCTCATGAATACAGTCTGTTAACTAATCAAGGTTTAAATGATCCTGTCTCCTGGAATATAAATGTCTTGCTATGCTGGATGTGATATTTAGATCAAGCCATTATTCATCAGCATGCCAGATTCATTAGAAATGACCTATTGATTCCACAATCAATAAAACATATTTACAAATTCCTGAAAGAATTATTTATTAAAATCCTTTATTAGAGATACATACAGACATCTTGAATACAGCAATGGATTCACTAAAGATTTTCATTTCTGTATGCTGAAAACATAAAATTTATTACTAGGCGACACGTATCTTCATAATACCTGTTAAATTATCTGATCTGAAATTTAATAATATTGGCTACAGAAGTATTTAAGAGATGGAAAATCAAAGAAGATAATCAAATTTATAAATGGTTTTATAATACTTCTAATAAAATGCAAGAACATCCATTTATACACACAAATGTGTACATATACATATATGCTTTAAAATTAATCTAATTTTGTTACCTTTTAAAAATTAAGAAATGCCACCTAACTGTGGTATTTCTTTGTGGATTTTCTGTGTAGATAACCTGTCTATATGTGATAATGAAGTATTAATGTCCCCTACTATAATTGTATTGGGAGATACATGGCCTTCCATATCTAATAATTTTTATTTTACATAATTGGATGCCCTAGAGTTGGGAAATTATGATTTCATGATTATGATTTCTTCCTGTTGTATTTTTCCCTTAGCCAGTATATAATGTCCACCTTTTTCTTTTGAAGTCTGATGTATATGAGAATAGTATAGCTACTCCTGCTTGTTTCCTGGGTCCTGTTACATAATATATTAAATTTCATCCTTTTATTTTCAGCCTATGTGTTTCTTTGTAATTTAATTCTGTCTCTTGTAAGTAGCAAATTGCAGGTTTTTGTTTTCGATCCCGTTAGTCAGTCTGTGTCTCTTAATAGATTAGTTAAGGCCAGTCACACTCAGGGTAATTATTAAAGTATATCTGGTATGTCCTATGATTTTTTTAGTGTTATTTGATTGAAATACCACCTTATCAGTTCATTCTTCTCTTTCTTTCTTTCCTTTTCTCTGGGGTCTTTGGTGCCATTAGTCTCCCTTTCTCTGTCTACAGTTCCTTTAAGTATTTTCTGCTATGCTGGTCTTCTAGCTGTAAATTTCTTTAGGCTTTCTTTATTGTAAAGAATTTTAATTTCTCCCTCTATTTTGAAAGATAATTTTGCTGAAGATAGCAGCCTGGGTTGACATTTATGCTCTCTCAGGGCTTGAATAAGATTGTTCCATGATCTCTTGGTCTGTAAGGTTTGAGTTGAGAAAAATTGCAGTTATCTTGATAGGCTTGTCTTTGTAAGTCATCATCTGTCTCTCTCTCTCTCTCTCTCTCTCTCTCTCTCGCACACACAAAATTAATGCTCACTTCAGCAGCATATATACTGAAATTGAAAAGGTAAACAGAGAAAAAGGTAATACAGTTAAATGACACTATAGAAAGCTTGGACTTAACAGATGTCTACAGAGTGTTCCACCCAACATCAACAAAATATACTTTCTTCTTAGAGAACATGAAACATTTTCTAAAAATAGACCGTATTATAGGCCATAATACATGCTTTAGTAAGTACAAAGGAATCTAAATAACCTCTTGCTTACTCTCAAATCATAGTGAAATAAAACTGGAAATCAACAGCAAAAGAAACAGCAGAAAATATACAAATATATGGAGACTGAATAATTTACTACTGATGAAATAATAGATTACAGAAGAAATCAGAGAAGAAACAAAAAAAAAACTTTCCAGAGTTAAATGACAAAGGAAGTACATTATATCAGAATTTATAGGACACAATGAAAACAGTCCTAATGGAGAAATTCATAGCGATAAATGTACACACCAGAGAGCAATCACAAATAAACAATCCAAGATGCACTTCAAGGTCCTAGAGAAACAAGAACAATCTAAATTAAAAAGCAGTAGTAGAAAAGAAATTATAAAAGTCAAAGCAGAAATTAATGAAATCGAAACTACAAAAAAACAAAAGAAAAAAAAAACAAAGTACGCAATAGTCTGGTTCTTCTAACACATAAACAAGTTGATAAATCTTTAGCTAAACTAACAAAAAGAAAGAAAAAACACTCATTACCAATTAGAAATGAAAAGGATGAAATTGCAATGCACATTGCAGAAATTCAGAAAACTATGAGGAACTATTTCAAACACTTACATTCCAACAAAATGGAGGACTAGGAAGAAGATGACTTTCTAGACATATACAAAATATCAAAATTGAACAAAAAACTTCAATAGCCCTTTATTGCACATAGAAATTGAGGCTGTAATGAAGACTCAACCACCCCTCAAGAAGTCCAGGACCAGAGGGGTTCTAGAAGAATATTTTAAATACTTCAGGGAAGGGCTAACTCCAATATTGCTCAAATTGTTCCATGAAGTTGAAACAGAAGGAACATTACCAAACTCATTTTTAGAGGCATTTTTAATGGCAAAGCCAGACAAAGACTGAACTGGGGAGGAAAATTATAAGCCCATCTCCCAAGTGAATAGAGATGCAAAAATTATCAATAAAATGCTGGTAAGTAAAATCCAGCAAGTAATCAGAAAGGCCATGGACTATGATCAAGTGGGCTTCATTCCTGAGATGCAAGGTCCATTCTATATATGTAAATCAACCAATGTAATGCACCATATCAACAAAAAGAAAAACACAAATGACATGATCATCTCAATTGATGTAGAGAAGGCCTTTGATGAAATTCAATATCCATCAATGATAAAAATCCTGAGGAAAAACCTTGAGGAAATTAGGTCAAACTAATAGAAGCTATATACGCCAAACCTATGGCAAATAACTTAGTAAATGGAAAGAATTTGAAAGTATTTCCCCTTAAATCAGGAATATGACAAGGCTGTCCACTTTAACCACTCTTATTATACATAGTTCTTGAAACCCCTGCCGTAGCAATCAGGCAAAAGAGTGAAATAAAGGTATTATAGTTGGAAAGCAGGAAGTTAAATTGTCCTTATTTGCAGATGAAATGATTATATACATAGAAGACCCCAAGAACTCCACTACAAAACTCTTAGAAATAATAGCCAAATGGCAGGCTACAAAAATCAATACTAAAAAATCAATAATATTTCTTTACACTAGCAATAAATTTACAGAGAAAGAGCTCAGAAGAACAAATTCATTCTCAATTTTCCATGAAAAAAATGAAATATCTAGAAATAAGCTTAACCAGGAAAATGAAGAACCTAAACAAAGAAAACTATACAATACTGTAGGAAGAAATTGAAGACGACATTAAAAAATGGAAAGACATTCTTGTTCTTGGATAGGCACAATTAACATAGTCAAAAAAACTGCCCAAACTGTATACAGATTTAAGGCAATTACTGTCAAACTACCAACAACTTTTTTCATATAACTTGAAAAAAATCTTAAATATATATAGGATAAAAGGAGACCTAGAATAGCCAAATCAATCTTGAGAAACAACACAAAAGCAGGAGGCTTTATTTACCATATATTGAATTATACTACAAAGCAGCACTTATAAAAACTATTTGGCACTGGCACAAAAACAGACAGGTTAACCGGTGGAACAGAACTGAGGATGTAGGATCAAACTCAAATATCCGTAGTGACCAAATCTTTAATAAAGGATGTAAATGCATACACTATTAAAGACAGCCTCTTCAACAAGTGGTACTGGGAAAATTGGACATCAACACGCAGAAAAATAAATTTAGACACACATCTATCGCCATGCACCAAAAGCAAATCAAAGTGGATCAAAGACTGAGATATCAATACTGAAAAACTAAACTTTCTGGAAGACAAATTAGACAAATTTCCAAAAGATATGCATATAGGTGAGGAATTTCTTATAACACATTCACAGCAAAAAAAAAAAAAATAGCCCCTGAAATTAACAAATGGGATTATTATGAATTAAAAAGTTTCTGCACAGCAAAGGAAATTATCAAGAGTAACGAAAAAAAAAGACAGAATGAAAAAAAAAAATATTCAACACCTATATCTCAGATAGGAGGCTCATAACTACCATATACAAGGAACTGAAGAAAAAAATCCCTCTAAATCAAAGACCCATTTGGAAAAAAAAAAATGGGCAATAGAAATGAACAGACTGTTCTCAGATGAAGTAGTTCAAATGGCCAGTAAATACATGAAAAAAACGTTCCATATCCCTGGCCATTAGAGAAATGCAAATCAAAACATCTCTAAGATACCATCTGACCCCAGAGAGAAAGAATGGTCTATATCAAGACTCAAGCAGCCATTGGTTCTGGTGACACTGCAAGGAAAAAGGAACCCTCCTGCACTACTGGTGGGAGTGTAAACTAGGACAACCAGTATGGAAAGCAGTATGGAAGTTTCTCAAAATATTGAAAATAAATATCCCCTTTGATCCAGAGATTTGGAAATTTGTTCAAGAGCTAAAAGCATCACATAACAGAGATACATGCATACCCATGTTCAGAGCAGCACAAGTAACAATGGCTAAAATGTGGAAGACAAAAAATTCAATAGACCAATGGATACAATAAACTGTGATGTTTGTACAAAATGGAATACTATTTGTCTATAAAAACAGATAGATTTGAGGCTTTTGTACGTAATGGATGCAACTTGAAACAATCATGCGCGGTGAAGTAAGTCACAGAAACTAAAACATTGAATGGTTTCTCTAATACGAGAAACCCAGATCACAGTCATCTTATAGAACTAAACAGGGGGAATATGGAGAACTAGTGAGAAGGGGGCTCCAAAAGGGAGAGGGGGAGGATTTGTAATTTTTGCCATGACGTGTATGCACACAAAATACTCAAGATCAAGGTAAGCATTAGGTTATCACTTATATACACACCAATAAAATGTGAAAAATTAATGAATGCATTACACCACCTCTAATTGTTTTGGAGCAGACACTAAGAATTTTATTAAAACCTTGTATAAGGTAAATTTATTTTAAAGTATACAAGAAAGAAAAAGTGGTGTAGGAAGCCATCTGGTGCCCGTCATTCATCTCCAACAACCCCTTTTCCAGCATTGATTTCTTTATCCCCCTTCTTGATATTTTTGGTAACTTATACTAAGGCAGACTAATTTATCACCCACCTTATGTTTTATTCAAAATTTTTCTTTTTTTTGAGGCATGGTCGCACTCTGTATTAAAGTGGGATCTAGGCTGGTCTAAGCTGGCTTCAAACTCTTTGCAATCCTCCTGCCCACAACCTTCTGAGTAATGGTTTTACAGGCTTGAGCCACTACACCCATCTAATTTTTATTTTGTAATGCAATTTCAAACGGAGGGCATTTTGCAAGCTAGGCAAGCTCTTTAACCACTGAGCTACACCTCCTGCCCCCAATGTTTTTCAGACTTATTTTTTGTTAACTACGATTGTATTTTTCTCTAGAAGAAAATTGTCTTCTAAAACATAATGTTTTACTGATTACAGAATGTGTAAGCTTATGAATAATTTCTTTAGTTTCTTTTGTATTTATAATATTGACTGTTTCATTTGATTTTTTTCACTATTATAAATTTAACTTTTATATGTTTTTATCATTGGACCTTTGTACATATTTATTATAATTTTTAGAATAAATTACTAGAAGGCAAATTTCTAGCCAAAGCGCATAGTCATAATACTAAGTTGTGATTAAATGCATTCGCTGTGTGTGTGTGTGTGTGTGTGTGTGTGTGTGTGTGTGTAGTTGATGCCAGGCTTTTCTCAAAATGAAAAGGTTAATATTAATGATTAAATGTTGAATTATTCATTAAAAAAGTCCTGACAGATTACTTTCATATTGGATAATTTAGCTTTTTTATCTATCGTGGGCTTATGGTTTTTAAGAGTGTTTGCATTTCCTTTATGATGTGTGCATTTCTATGGAAAACAATCAGACTGTTTAAATCTCCTTTGCAAGTGTTAACTAATTAGCTTTCCCAATAAACCCATTAGCTAGAAAATATTATTTGTACTCTATCATCATAAAACTATATCAATGAAATAATTAAGTTGACATTCTGGGGCCATGTCCTATTGATCCTCGAATGCAAATGGCCAGGGCGCAGAGATTGGCTACTCATGAACATTGACTTCAGACTTGATATTTAGAGGCTTCCCCAAAAGATAATAACAAAACAAGCAGCTAGAGCAAGCAGTTGAATTGGAATTGGCTATCAGATTATAATAAATCATTAACTAATGAATACTCTGTGACTGGAGCCCCAAAGACCTACAAAGCAAAGCAAACATGGCTATTGTTCTGAGTCTACTTAAAACATAATAAACATAAATAAAATAATGTGACTTTTGACAGCAGTAGTAGCTTCAACAATTTCAAAGTAATTTTCAATAAAATATTATGACATTTAGTAAATGGTAATAGCTTAAAAGGTGTTTAGCAAATAATTTTCACCTAGAATTTAGAACAATTTTCAGAAAAAATGTTTTCATGACATTAAATGTTAGGTTTCCTTTTTCAATATCATTTGGTGACATTTTCAGAACAGTAGCAGAATAAATATCTATCTATCTATCTATCTATCTATCTATCTATCTATCTATCTATTTTTGAGACAGGGTCTTGCTAGCCCAAGGTGGTCCTAAACTCACTATGGAGCCCAGGCTGGTCTTGGACTCATGGAAATCCTCCTGCCTCAGCCCACCTAATGTTGAGATTACTGGCATGCACCACCATGTCCAGCTTATGTGGCTCTAGGGAATCAAACTTGGATACTTAGAATTTGATTTAGCACTTGTGAAGCAAGTGCTTTAACCGCTGAGCCATTCCTCCATCCCTAATTTGTTTTAGTCTCTGTTCTTTGTTAGACTTTTCTACAGATTCTTTGGAGTGCTGCAAATATACCCCCCTAAAAAGTAATTTAAAACAACAAAGAATCACAGAAACAGAATGTTCTTTGCAAAATTTAGCATACAAGTTATCAGGAGCAGGTGGTTTTCAAAGAGCTTTACACTGGAATAATAAGCTAGCCAATACTAAAGTCTCAAGTGAGCAAGAGGAGTGGAGAAGGAGGTTTTGTAGAAAGCTAAAAGACAAGATTTACAATAAACTGTGAAAGCCTTCTTGTGCAAGTGACGTTTTAAATATATATATATATATATATATATATATATATATATATATATATATGCCTTTTCCTTCTCAAAAGTGAAGAATATAAATATGGATCAACATAATCCTTCAACCCCAAGGAAGTGTGGGGCCCTGAAAGCCAAGAACTCATCTACTCTTAGCTGCCTGGAGAATAATGTGACAGTTTGATCGAAAGAGCCAGGGCTTGGCCATGACTGTGACTTTTAATAAGTGACTGGATATTAAAGGCAATTTCTCTCACATGCTAATAGTCTATTAAAATACATTTTGGAAATGTATAAGTTTCTATGAGAACATTTTAAGGAGTCTGAAATATATAACTATAATAAAATATTCTAATTATATCAGTCACCCTTATTGACAGACACATGGTTTGATCCTCCAAATTTAGAGACATTCAGACTTCAGATTTCCATCAATGGAGAGAGCTATAAGTATGTGTTTTAGATGATTCTACACAATGCACAAGAACATAAGTTTGATCTTTGGGTAAGATATTTATTGTTACTCCCTTAACGTCATTTGATTTGTATAAAAACAGGCAGTTTAAAAAGGAACAATAAGTTATGAAATCTAACATCAAAAAAACAGTAGACTAACAATGAACTTGCAAAAGCGTCCCGTGTTTTAACCAAATTATAGGAATATGACAAACACATGTCTTAAAATAACTAGAAGATGGAAATGTACTGTAGTATTTACCGAGACACAGCCCACATTGGAGTTCCCATTATTGCAGTGGCTAGTAGTAACTTTACACTGACACTGTTAGGTACACAAAAGTTAGAATACATTGTTAAGACTGTAATTAGGATGAGTTTTTTTAGGTCCTATCAGCTACTTCAGAGGTTTATTGGAAGGATCATAAACACACTGAAGAAAGTGGTCAGTGTTTGAACGTGTCATAGTTACAGCTGCAGTTGCAAAGAGAGCTGTCTTTACCACTCCTAGTGTCACCATGATCATCTCTTATCTTGATGAGTTGCTCATCTATTTGGCATCCTAGTATCAAACAATATGCACTATCTAAGGTTTTACTCTACCTGTACACTAACAAATTAACCTCTTAATTTTTCAAAGTTGTTGGTCCAAGACAAGATTCTGAAAAGAGAGGGAAAAAAAAACTCTACTAAAAAGCAAATAACTCTAGACAGAGTCACATTCTTATATGCAGATGTTCCTCCTATTTTTTTCTGACTTAATTCACAAAGCAACGCAAAAGGCCTATATTACTCATAAAATGGTGCTATAACAAAATACTAATATGACTTTAAGTGATAAAATTACTTCTCACAATTTGGGAGGCTGAGACATTCAAGATAAAGGGTTGGTAGCTGTCCAGGGCTCCGTTCCATCTTGCAGATAGCTGTGCTGTGTCCTCTCATAATTTAGGAGATGAACAAATATTTTTCTTCCTTTCTCTTCTAAGGTTTCACCTTTGTGGTCTAATTTACCTCTAATTAGTTGCTGACGGCTCTAAGCCCAACACTGCCACATCAGAGGTAAGGGCTTCAATTCAGGACTTCTGGGAATCACTTTTCAGTTCCCAGAAGGCCTCACCTTATATTCCCACACATGCAAGACAATGCATTGTTACAGAGAACACTTGGGTGCTGGCTTTGCTGATTTTACTATGACTGGAAGGATGGCTGCTCTGTATCTGGAGACATACATCCCATCCCGCCAGGGTGCTCACTACAAACAACACTGAGAAACCCTAAGGTCCAGTTAAAGCCCAGACGAGATTTGCGTATTTGACTAATCTGACCAAAGTAAGTAGGGAAGCTCAGAATTCATGGCTTCTTCCAATACCAAGGCAGTACTTGCACCTTCATAAACTAAGGTTATCAGCATTGTCCTGGCTTCACCTGAAACCCCACGGCCAGTAACAAGTGGCTTCATTGTTTTATGGAGGGAGGTGGAGAAAGAAGCTAACGCTCCCCAGTGCCAAGGTGTTAGCAGTGACGCAGCAAACAAAGGATGATTCAGAGAGAACAAGGAACAAGAGGAAGAAACATACTCTTTGGTCTCTGCCAGCCTGCCGTTAAACAGCAGGCTTCCCTTCAAAGCAAACCTGTTCAAAGGGCCAGGACAGAGAGATGGCCCATGAGGCAGATGAAATACAAAAATTCACTTTATTTGTGTTATTATTTTGTTATCCACAGTGGTATTATTGTGAGGACACTGTTAAAACTAATCTTATGACTGTTCTTGGATATTTACCTTTTCCAGCTGTAATTTATTTTACATTATCATTCAATATTACTAGACTATTATTGCTGTTGCACTGTTGCTAGATTGAGTAAGTAATGTTAGGGTTAGATTTTTTTTTTTTTTTTTTTTTTTGACAGTGCTGGGGGATTGCACTCAGAGGTTTGGACTGAACTACATTCCCAGCTCAGTTTATTTTGAGACAAAGACTCGTTAAATCATTAAATTTCTCAGGCTGGCTCGTACCTGAAATCCTCCTGTCTCAGTCTTCCAAAATGCTGGGATTAGAGATTTGTGCCACCAGGGCCTGCCAGAAGCTTTCTTTTCCAATCTATTTATGGGCCATATTGCTTCTTTTGTCAGATTAAAACCTCCTAGATTTCCTGAGCTCTTTAGATATTTGTAAAAATGATAAATACCTTCAATTATATATGAACTGTTGCTCGATTTTCATTATAAATCAAAGTTTCTAAGATAACATATTCATTTTTGGGATAAAATTATTTTGTTTCGATAATGATTTTCATAAGAAACAAAATTGATATTGTTTTCTTAATAATGTATTCAAACTTTGGAAAAAGAAAACCTAAAAATAGCACCAAAAAGAAATCACACTCATGCATGAAATAAATGTTTAAGATAATATTGTTAAATTGTATAATTTAATAGTATTTTAGTGTTTTAAAAGTTATAAGTAGAAAGTATAGATCAGTGATTAGAGTGCTTGGCTAGCAAGTTCAAGGCCCTGGGTTTGACTCTCCATCACCACATACACTGGGTTCAGTGACACATGCCAGTAATCCTAGAACTCCAGAGGCTGAGGCAGGAGAATTGCCATGAGTTCAAGGCCAGGATGGGCTAAATCAGGAGTTCAGGATTGGCCAGAACTATAGCATAAAACCTCATTGCAAAAAAAAAATTTATAAGTTTAATGTGAAAAATTAGTTCCATAAGTTTCAGGTGTACTGAATTTAAAGTTTTCTTAAATTAATACTGTCAATATGACCATACTACCAAAACCGATTTAGAAATTCGATTCAATTTCTGTCAAAATACGAAAAGCATTTTTCGTAGACCTGGAAAAATTAATCCTAAAAATCATATGGGAAAAAAGAGACCCAGAATAGCCAAAATAGCCCTGAATAAGACAAAAATGCATGATGTCATGATTTTAGACATCAAGTTACAAACTAAAACAATAATGATTGTTTTTAAAAAAAAAAAAAGCACTGTATTGGCACAAAAACAGACAGGTGAACCAAAGGAACAGAAAGGAGGATCCAGAGACAACCTCTTACACCCTCATCCCCATGATGTCAGACAACAGGCCAAAACCATACCCTGGAGAAAAAATAGCATCTTAAACAAATGGTGCCAGGAGACCTGGATAGTCACTCGTAGAGAAATGAGTCTAGATCCATGCCTTTCACTTAGTACTACAATCTAAACAAAAGGGATCCAGGGTCTGGATATTAAAATTAAATCACTGAAAAAGATGGTGGCCAAAATAGGCAGAAGTCTTGAAGACATAGGCAAAGGCCACCATAGGACACCTATTGCACAGGACATATTGCCAAGAACTAACAACTGGGTTTACATCAAGCTAAAAGCTACTGCACATCAGAGAAAAGAGTCAACAGAGTGAGGAAAGAACCAGAGAGCTGATAGAATAAGAAGAAAATGCCACCAGCTCCTTGCACAGATGCTAATATATGACAAAAATAGACTCCCAAGAATAAAATACTCAGTCAAAATGGGCAATTGAAATGATTAGAGAGTTCTCAGAAGTACAAATGGCCAATTAGTACTTGAAAAGCTGTTCGACATGTTTTAGCCGTTGGAGGAATTCCGAGAAAGCTGCATAGTCACTTCAAGATAAGCCTGGACTACAGAATGAATGTTTTTCTCTGCCGCAAGGAAAAAAAAATCGAGGTTTTGTCTTATCCCAAGAACTATTATCAAGATTTCATACAATAAGATACTGCTGAGTTCTGAGGATATAATAGGGGAAAACCAGTGTTATTGAGCCTGTAAACTAGCACAGCTATCACGGAAGGCATTACAGAGATTCCCAAATAAAAGGAAAGCACACAATTCCACTTGACCCAGCTCTACCTTTTGGGGCATCTTTCTAAAGAATACGAAGCATCATATAACCAAAATATTTGCATGCCCACGTTTAGAGCAACACGACCAATAATAACTAAATAATGGAAGATGCCAAAATATCCATTAACAGATCCCTAGATAAAGAAAATGTGGTTTGGATACACAGTGGAGTACTACTCTGTCACAAAGACAGATAAGCTTGAGTCAATTGTAGGAAAATGGTTGAACCTCGAAAACATTATATTTAGTAACGTGAATCAGATGGAGAAGATTGAATACCACATAGCTTCTCTACTATGAGAAAGTCGAAGTATACATAAATACGAGAGTTAAACAGGAGAGAAGGATGGTAGGAAGCAAGGAGGTATGGAAAACGAGAGGTGCTTAAGAGGGAGAAGGATGGGAAATGGGGAGGGCAAAGGAACGAGGAGCCCATGCTCCAGGGATATGCACCAACTCCTCACATTTAATGTGACTACTATATACTGCAAATGTATGCTAATAGCAATATTAACTTCTGGAAAAAATAAACACGTGAAATAACATGAACTGAAGTAAAATTAGTATGGTAATGACACAATAAATGATTTTAAAGGAATTTTTTTATAAAATCAATAAAATTTTAAAGTTTTTGTGAAAAAGTAGACATAACTATTTTGCTTCAGTTGCATAATGTGCTTATCAACTATAAGAAAAAAGTTGTCAAGGAACATTTTAAGGTAGGTTAAAATGGCATAAAATATATATATTCAGCTCTTTATATATAATCTCCCAAAATTATGCTTTGTAATAACCAAAGAGTGCACATATAAATGCACAGCAATATGACAAAATTATCAGTAAATCATTTAAATCTTAAAATTTCAAAAGAAAGTAGGAAAAGGAAAATATGAATAAAAAGAAAAAAAATGTAGTAAAATGGTAGATACAAATCCAACTGTAAAATAATATTAAATATATATAGTTTAAGTAAACACACCAGTTGAAAAGCAAATATTTTACATTAGGTTTTAAAAAATCCAACAATCTCCTCTCTGTAAAAATTCCGTGATATATAATGAGGAAGAAACACCTAAAAAAGTTGTGTGAAACCTTTGTTCAATCCCAAAATCAAAACTAAATAATGTGATATAATAAAATATCAAAGAAGTTATAATATTCATAAGATAAAGTCTTATTTTAAAAAGCTGAAGACAAAATATATTTTAGAACAAAACATAACTAATTGGGAATAAAGAAAGTTATCACAGGCATATGAAAGTTTCCGTGTTTTAAGAAAAGGCCTGACAATCTTGAGTCTGTACCTAATAGCAGGGCCTCAACTTATGTAAAGAAAATAGGAGCAAAGGATATTTTTAAAAATAGACCATGAGGGAATCAGGCTTAGAGACGTTAGCATATTTCTCTCAACAAGTGATAAAGCTACTTAGAAAAAAATCATAATGCTATAGTGCTTTTGATTAACATTAAATAGAATCCTTCACCTAAAAGAGCATTCCACTATACTAATCTATATTGGAAATCACAAAGTAAGACTTATTAAATTAAACATAAAAAGAATTTTTCTAATTGTATTTTTGACTATAAAAATTAAACTAGAAATAAACATAATATCACAAAGAAGTGGAAAATTAATTTCCTAAATACTTGGAAAATATTATCACTCTACCAAATAATTTACAAGTAAAACAGTTATCAAGGGAAATTCAATTTTTTTCAGTATATACTAAAATACAGCATGTCGAATGTAAAAAATATAAATATATTATTGAGAGATGCATCTAAACAGATTTTACAGGGAAAGTTACAGTCATAAGTTTTTACAATAAAAAGAAAATTTCCCAATCAGTAATTAAAGTCACTGCTAATCACCACTTTAAGAAATTACAAAAACTAAAGCAAATTAACACCAACCAAGCTAAAATAAAGGAAATACCAAGATTGTAGAAGAAATACATACATTTTTAGAAAGAATGGAAATATCCAAAATAATCTAAGAAGAGTTCCAATGAAAAGACCAGTAAATTTGATAATGTTCATTTTATAAAAATTCAGGTTTATCATGAATAAAAACTAAAGGATATATAATTTATCTACAAAAAAAGAATTACACCATTGACCCAATGAATATTCAAAGAACAAGAGATTAATCTAGGCAACTCTATTTATATAAATTAAACAACTTAGAAGAAACAGAATAACCCACATACAGGCACAAATTGTCAAAACTCATGTTGAAAGAAACAGGGTAACCAAATAGGCAAGATAAATAGAATTTTTAAAATACATGTGGAATCCATGGTTGATAATGTTCCCATGGATAAAAGACAAATCCAAGCCTAGATTACATTATTGGCAAGTTTTGAGAAAGATTTACAGATGAAATAATAGCCATGTCCACAAAATCTTTTCCCAGAAAATAAAACTAAAAATGTTTTTGACTTATTTGGTAAAGCCAACATGACCCAAATAGCAAACCTAGAAAAAGAGCCTATAAGAAAATATAACTATTCAGAGAAAAAAAATCCCAACAAAATAGTAGATAGCTAAGCCAAGAAGTATATAAAGAAAACATGCAAAATATCTATCATGCATAAGTAGGTATTAACCAAGTTATTAAAAGCAATTCATCACTTGTAAAACATAATTCATTATATTAATAAATGAAACAAGGAAAACTTCATAATAAATCAACAGATGCAGAAAAATATTTGACAAATTCTCTCCTTGATTTAAAAACCCATGGCAAAAATTAATCAAAAGAATGGGAATAGAAGAAATTTTTCAATCTGAGAGAGCAAACATAGTTTCATAATGTCATCAGAATTCACAGTCAAAGCTGAGTAAGATTTCAAAACTCGGTGTGTATGTTCACTTTCACAACAGCTATTTTTCTTTTATTTTCTTTCTATATTTTCTTTTTTATTTTGTTTAAAAAAGTTCATATAATATAAAATTTTACAATATTTTTTGTAAATACATGAAATCCAAAAATCAGTAGAACATTAGAAACAGGGTTTGGGGAATCAGTGACCATGTGTCCACTCCTTTTTCAGGGGTAATAACAGTTATTTAATAATGCTCTGAAAATCACAGCTAGGGCAGCAGTGCTATGAAAACAAATGAAAGATCTTCTCACTAGAAAAATGAATAAATAAATAAATAAAACTATGTCTATCTTCTATTGACATATTTGCCCTTGTAGAAAAATTCAAAACAAATTTTCTACATTTATTAACTTACAAATTTACAGGATATATGGTCAACATAGAAATTTAACTATATTTCTGTATCCTAACAATGAGCAATTGAAAAATACATCAAAAACGTCACATAGTTTGTAATGATTTCAGAAACTAAAATATTTATGTACTAATCAAAAATTCTGTGTTTAAGATCTGTATACTGCAAACTAAAAATCCCTTATTGGAGAAACCAGATAAGATCTATATAAATGTGGAAAATATAAACTACGAATGTGCTGGCAAACCGAATATAATTAAGATATTCCTTTTATCAAAACTTAGGTTTTGTATAATGCAATCAAAAACCCTAATACAATACTTTGAACATATTTTTAAAAAGTTGATTTTACATTTAAGATATAAAGTTAAAAACTAAGCAAGACAAAAGCTTTGAAGACAGCCCACAAAGTGGGCGGGTACACAGTGCCCAGCGTTAAACTACACAGATGCAGAGTACGAGACAGACTGGTGCTGATGAAACACAAAAGGATGGCACAGAAGAATATGGAAAAACAGCTAAAATACTAGTTAGAATTTTGACAAAGATATAAACAATTTAAATCATTGTTTTTGTCTCAAATTGTACTTGGTCAATTGTGCATCGTCATACAAAGATTCACAAAAGTCAAAATATTTTAATAAATTAATTAAAAATGTAAGGCAGTTCAAATGGACCATAGAACAAGAGATACAATGTAAAATTCCAAAACTCAGAGAGAAAACGGTATCTTCATGACTATCTGACTTTGGTTTTGGTGTTATAACAACTTCTTCTGATAAAATCTCATTTGTGTATTTTTGTTTTTCTTACCTGTACATTTGGAGTCTTACCTAAAACACCTTGGCAGATGCCAATGTCTTGAAATGTTTCCCCTTCTACTACTTTGATATATTTAATACTGTGATTCATTTTCAACTGTTATGTGAATAAGGTAAAGACCCTGAAAGATCAAAGAAAACCTGAACAAAATGAGCAAACCTAAAAACAAAACTTCAAAGCATAGAACAAGACTCTACTACCCTAATCAGAGCACAGACCAATGGAAGAGAGGAGTGAACTCAGAAATTTGCCCTCTGCAGAGAGCCAACAGGTTTTCAATGAAATAACAACAACAACAACAAAAACCCACTGGAGAAGGGCATACTGAGAAAACTGCATAGACATATGCAGAAAAATAAAAATTCTCTTTCTAAAAATATCTTCAGTTATAAATTCAGCTGTAGACATTCACAGTCAGAGCACAGCAATCACAATTGTACCGTGAGCTTTAGTTCCATCACTCAGGTTTTTAAGAAACAAAGCTCAAGACGAAAGCTAAAGCCCAGCAAATCATGGGAAACTTCTGGTTGCTCATAGAAACAGTCATGGAAAAGTTGGCCCAGATGGAGTGTCGAGGCACTGTCAAAAATCAACGGGAGAAAAAGAGTAGATGAAAAATGATTTACCTAAGAGGAAAGGAGAAGCCATGATACCATTTTGATTGGGAAGAAGAAAGAAAGAAGGAAGCAAGAGAGATGGGAAGGAAGGAAGGAAGGATGGAAGGAAGGAAGGAAGGAAGGAAGGAAGGAAGGAAGGAAGGAAGGAAGGACAGAAGGTAAAGAGCTGAGTAGAACAGAACATAAAGGAAATCATGCAAAAAGAAATATAAAGTACAGAAAAAAATTAATGGAGGTTCCGAGAGTTTGTCAGAGGTCCACACAGTGATAAGGACTTGTACTAAGTCAGGTACAAGAAGAGGGAACATCGATAAGGGCCACTGTGTCTGGTGCCTTTCCCCTTAATGAACTAATTAATACATGGTCTTAATCTTCACAGGACTCAAAGAATTATCTGAAACAAACTAGGACTAATAACATGTTATGTAATTTTTAAATTTTTCTTTCTTTCTCTCTCTCTCTCTCTCTCTCTCTCTTTCTTTCTTTATTTCTCTCTCTCTTTCTTTCTTTCTTTTCTACTCAGGTTTGAGCTTGGAACCCCACAGTCAACTTCACCCAGCCCTGTACTAGTTATTATATTTATTATTTTTTGACTGCAAAGCTGGGGCTGGCCGAGTTGCTTGGGTGAAGCCTGAACTTAAGATCACTTGCCTCACCCTCCATTGCAGGCCTGTGGACCCAGATAAATGGGGAGTAGAGAGACTGGGGCCTAATTCCGTCTATGAAGTTGTTTTCCTTGAAACGAACATGAAGAAAGGTACGTGAACAGTTTATAAACGGAAGTCTTAACACTTTCGAATGCCCAGATAAACTCAAAGGAAAGGAAAAGGCATTCGGTGTCTAAATTAAGAGACAAAGAATCAAGCATGACATTGATAAAGTGTCGTCAAGTTAAGCGCTTCAAAAAACTTTTCGTTAAAAGTCTAGCCAGTAGGAGACTCAATTATTACTGTTGGTAGGGCCAGAGGAAATGGGTCCTTTAGCTTGGGATTTGGGAACTTGAATTAACATAAATTCCAGATGAAAATGTCTGATACGTAGTTGAAACTATTGGGATGTAATCTACTGAAAATCTGTGTTGTTTGGTTGGCCTCCTGCAGCCGTCTTCACAGCAGAGAACGAGAATAACTAATTTTCTTTATCTTTGTATCCCCAGCACTTGGCTCTTAGATGCTCAGTGAATGTTTTACGAGGCAAGTTACTAATATTTCCAAAACACTGTACAGAATCTAATCTCTATAAAGGAAAAGTACTTAGGATGTACCTCATTAGTTAGCGTGTTTGCCTAGTAAGTACAAGACTCTGGATTTGATTCCCTAGCACCACATATATCAAGTATAGTAGTGCATGTCTGTAATGCAGTGGGGAGGCTGAGGCAGGAGGATTGCCGTGTGTTTGAGGCCATCCTGAGCTAAATAATAATTTAAAGGCCAGCGTGGACTACACAGCAAGTCCTTGTCTCAAAAAATAGGCATATAAACACATATCCATATTATACATGCATAAATACATATTTAAATAAGTACATATTTAATATATATATATATATATATTCAGAGATAATACATGTTCTTAAATATATAGTATGTATGTATTTAGGGATATTTACTTTGTGAATAATTATGCAATTGGTTGAAGATATTTTCTTGAAATTCCTCATACCTTCTAAAATAAAACTAAGCTTAGTACTCACCTGTTCTTTAAAAAAAAAATCTCCAAATTAAAGTATGCCTGTAAGAAAAGATTTGCACACAAGAGCTATCACATTCTTACCCCACTGTGACTATAAAAATCTTAGAAGACGAAAGATCTTTTCTAACATAGCACATTGATTTCATAGTGTGCTTTCCTTGTTTATTCTTAAAACCTCTGGCTAATGTCTTACAACACCTGCTTGAGAAAAAAGAATAAATAAAAGATTTTGCTTTTCACTTTTTATTGACACCAAGGAATTTTAATGTACCATATTAACACTAAAAAGTATGCTTAACTAGCTTAAATTACACTATGAATCAAGTGTAAATTATGTTGCATTTTTCCTTACTGTTCTACTTTTTAAAGATATTGCACATTGTAAAAGTGTGCTTATTCAGTTGACTTTCTTCTCTGAGCTGTTAATTGGCAAAAGCATTGCAATACCTTACAAGCAGAAAAAAAAATCTGTTTCTTTGGTGTCAAATTCTTATAATGGCATCGTCACTTGGATATTAGAAGAATCTAGATCATTCTATGAAGCTAAATAACACCTAAAGTTAATGTAGGTAAATTCCTATCCTGACAGTGTTTCAAAACAGTTTTCGGAACACCGAGAAACCAATCTTCCTTCCTCCACTTCCGGTCCCATATCCGTCTGGGCCAATTAGCTCAACAGTCACTTGGAAACTTTCCAGGATTTCTCTGTGTCTAGCCTTCCTAGTGGTTATGAATGATGAGGTTATGCTAAATAAAGGTCTCCTGTCATGGAACATAAATGAAGACACTTAATGCATGTTTATGTCTCTTCAGTTGGGCTTTTCTCTCTTTGGAAAACTGGCAGTATTTTTATGTGGACCGAATTAATCATCCACCCAACCTATCATCCTCTGTCCTAAAGAAAACCCTCAAGAATTGCCTTATCCCAGAAGCTCCTTAATGAAACAATTTAGTAAAGATCCCTGCATCTGAATAGCACTTATTGTTTTATGTTTGGAGGGATGCTTGTGGTTTTGATCAAGGCTACAAATTTTTCTTTCCCATTTAAATTGACCTTCTCAAGATGACATTCCATGATGATATATTACATTACACAGAAATAGTTCCACTGACCTTAACTTGATGAAACACAAACAAGTTCATGTTTTCTTTTTTCCTTTTGGTTTAAATATTACGTATCTGCCAAATGAGTTAGATTACTGGCACATCTTTCTTTTACATGATAGTAGGGAGCATCTAATCAAGTTCCACCATTTTATACTAGCAGATGTGGACAATAAATCACATTTTAAATAAATCCAATAAAGAACCAGCATAATTTCATTTTGTTTTGTGGGGTTTTGTTTTCTGTGGCTTTTTTTTTTTTTTTGCCTGTTTGCTTTGCATTTGTGGTCAGTAATCTTTAAAGCCCATATAAACAAGCTGTATATGTGCTTTTAATGTTTTTGTTTACCAAACCATTATTCTCAAAATCATCAGTATCCCTGTTTCATTTGCTTTGTTCTTTGAGTATGTTTGCATACTGTTCATGGGCATCTAAAATCACTCACGAATATAGATCTTTGCTATAAATTGTTTTAATGAGGCAATGGGAAATGAGTTATTCTAAAGTCAGTTATCAGCAAGGTACATAAATTGATAATTAGCCACTGCTCAATATGATTATTTCAATCATAATATCATCCACAGGCATGTGAGAATGATATTGCCTATAAATGCAGAACAGAAGTTATGATAATGAACTCAATTCTTTTACTCCCAGGATAATTAAACAGAGTTCCAAAACTGTAAGGCAGAAAATAAAAAGAAAGGATAAGAACCTAACACTGGAAATATTAAACAACATCAGAAGAATTATGGTAACTATTAGCTGCTTTAAATTCTGGTTTTGATCCCTTTCCACACAATCTATTTATATCTTCAAATTCTCACACTTCTCTTACTGAAAATCCTACTTAATTTCCTTCTACAATTTAGCTCAGTGTAGTCGTACCTTTCTTTGCCCACCACTAGGCAGCTTCTTCTCTGGTTTCTTCCATTTTAAGAGAAACTTCATGCCCTCGCCTTAGCTGCATCTCAAAAATGCAACTGACCACTGCAAGTGATCATGACGTTTCCTAGACTAAAAGACTTAGACAACTGTTACCTGCTAATTAAAACTGATTTTAAAAGAGCCCTTTTGCTTTCTGCTAGCCCTAGATCAGAGGAAGATGCTCATTGTCCTGAACTGGGGAAAGGTTTATTCAACACTAATGTTAGGGGAGATGGCAAGAATAATCCCTCCATAATTGCCCACTCCACAACTTGTCATTCTGAACCAGGGACTCTTAAAATAAGTCCTTTCTCTTGTGATGCAGGCCATTTCACCCTTGCCAATGGCTCGTGAATGAACTGAGACTTTCTAAAATTATGAGCTAAAATAAGCCTTTCCTTCCATAAGTGTGAGTGCTGGATATTGTGTCCCTGTGTCAAGAGGGTGAGTGACTTGAGTACCAACATTCCATGTTATGAGTTCTTTCTTTCACTCGTTATAATATATCAGATAGATTCTGAACTTTTTCTAATTATATTTGGTAACTTTAAAAAAAATCGACCTGGCCCAATTAAATTCTTAAAATTTACATGTGGTTCAGCAGTTTCTGTACCTCTATATTCAGACCTAAACAAAGTTAACCCAAGGGAATTTGGAAAAGATACATAGAATTATCTTTTCTGACATTTTTGTTCCTCCTGCTCAAAGAGTCTAGGTATTTTATGATTTAAATCTGGTTAGAGGAAAAAGGCATGATCCATTGTTCTTCTGCAGGAAGCAATAAGTGAGCTATTTCTTTCTTCAGAATGATTTCTCTTTTCCTGTTTTGTTTTAATTTTTTGTTTGTTTGGTTGGTTTGGTTTATTTTGTTTTTTAGTACAAAGGATCAAACCCAGGGCCTTGCAGCAAACATTCAGCAGGTGCTCTACCACTAAGCTACATCTCCAACACTCTAATTTTTCCTTCAACTTTTCTGATTGCACTTAGTATTTTGGGTTCAGTCAATGTGAGCAAGCAGATGAAAAAACTGGGATTAAAAAAAGACTTAAAGAACAAAATTAATTCTCAGGACAACTTCTTTTTGATTTAAAAAATTCTGTTTGCCTTCTGCTCTCCAAAATTTAAGTATTATTTTCCATTGATGGGAAGAGGAAAATTTCTACTCAGTAACCTCATTGTAGGTATTTTTTGTCCTGTGCTTCAATGAATTAGTTGTTAGTTATCTCTCTAAGATGTTATCCTCAGAAACTGCATTTAAGTAATGGAATTTATTACAGAGAATTAGATAATTCAAAGAATTTGTAGAATCATCAGAGAAATCTTTTGGAGACTACTTATCAGGAGCAAAACAGCGTTAAGCAAACACACTGCTTTTCTGAAATTGTTCTAGTAGAAAACTCACCACCAACTGGAATATAGACCACAAAACTAATTTCTGATTACTCTTCTCTGAAACTTACCCATTTCTTATGTTTCAAAACAAAACATAAAACAGCAAATATCATGTGATACTGAGCAATAGATTTTAATTATTCATATGTTCACTTCTCAAAGAAAATTTTATTCTCACTAAATATCGCAAGCTTCATTGTGTGATATATTTTTCTGTCCACAATTAAATCATAACCTTGGCTTGATTTTTGGACAGCCATCAGAGTGCTTGCCTAACAAGCACAAGGCCTTGAGTTCAGCATTATGGAAGCTGAGTGGTGGTGCACACAGGTAATCCGAGCGCGTGGGGAGATGAGGCAGAGGGTTGCTGTGAGTTGGAGGCCAGGCCGGACTACATAGTGAGTTCAGGAGCATCCTAGATGACAAAGCCAAACCGCGTTTCCAAAAAAAAAAAATTGTTTTGATTTGATATCTTCTAGCCTAATATTCCATAACATTTAACCAACATCCTGATTAATATAAAATAATAAGAAACTGAACTTTAAAAACATGTATAAAACTGAGAATGCACATAACTGAATAAGTTATAAATTATAAATAGCTGCTATAGTTTATCTTCCTAGAACTGTTGACATAGTTGTGGTTTGAATTCAGTCCTTCTTTCTTCTACCACTATGTCCGTCCATTCCATAATTCATCTGCTTTTGCTTTTAACTACTCATCACTGACAACAGATCTTGAACTGGTGAAAAAATAAAAAATTTCAGGCAAAAGCTATCTATACAGTTCTGTTTGTATGAGACAGATACAGGTATAACTGATATTTACCATTGATGGTATTGCAAGCATGTTTCCCCTCATCCCTGTAGAAATTATTTTCTAAGCCAACATACTTTGCCAAGGGCTGGAGGAATGGCACAGCAGTTAAAGCACTTACCTTGCAAGCACATGGCACTACATTCGATTCCCCAGCACCATACAAAGCTCTGTGTGGTGAGTCACGCCTGTAATCTCAGCACTCAGGAGGCTGAGGCACAGGAATAGTCTTGACTCCAGGGCCAGCCTTAGCTACACCAATGAGTTCAGGACTAGCCTGGACTACAGAGTGAGACTCTGTCTCAAAAGAAAGAAAACAAAATACTTTCACTGCTGGCATAGGCATCCGGTAGTAGAAAAGCAACAAGTGTTCACTTGTCTCAACTTCTTGCTGCAAGACAGTAACACTCACTTTGTTAGAGATACTGGCTCCTTGTCTTTAAAGACTTGAAAACTAGCATTTTATGAAGTCATAGGAATAAAAAACAAAGAAAACAAAACAAAACACCACAGTATTCTCTCCTCCACCTCCTTGCTCCCAGACACAAGAATTCTCACTCTGGAATAAATGTCTATTGTATGCTGTTTAGGAACTTGTTCAATACCCTGTAGGAACAACAAAGCTCGTTAACACCATATGGCTCAGTACTTTGTCTTAAGTAGACATTTTATGTTCTATAAATCAAATGACTACTGAGTGGTAGAATACATTTTTAAGTTAATAATGTAAATCACATGAGTGCTAAAATATTTACTTCTTAAAAATTAAAATGGGCTCTTCGGTCAAAGTCATATTTTGTTTGCTTTTAGTGACAAAGTCTATGAAAATCTCAATTTATGAATAATATTCCTGGAAGAAGCAGGGGAAAAGGAAAAATTCCATACTTAGAATAGGAATCAAATCAAAAGAGGATAAGTCATTATCCTTTTGAAGTGATATGGTCCGTTTCTCAAAATCATGGCCTGCTTCTCCTAAAGGTGGTGGTACTGTATCAGGGCTTCTGGGTATGTGTCTGCTCTTGGTGGATTGTGCACTCAGAAAAGCTGTGTCAAGGAGACCCTTGAGGTAGGCCAAGGCCTTTTCCATTAGCCTATTTGTGCACATTTCCCAGTTTGCAGTGGGACTTTGTTCACAATCACATAAAAATAAGAACTGCAATGAATACAAAGAGAGAGAGAGAGAGAGAGAGAGAGAGAGAGAGAGAGAGAGTGCTTGACCCAAAAAGAAAGTCTTCGGATGATTCCTGAGAGATTCCAGACAGGACCATCTGCTTATCATTCACATGAGATACAGTGATTTCAAATATGTGACTCATTTATATAATTTCTCTCAAATCTTGTCATTGATCTTCCAATGTACCCTTCCAAATCCATGATCATCTGGCCCAAACTAGATGAGAGCGTTCATAAATGCAAATGAAGCCACAACTTGCTCATCATTCCTCCCAATCAAAAGGTAAAATTTCATCTGTATTCCTCAAGGGTTTGCCCACTGGGGGCATCTCTTTGCTGAACTGGTATTTAGGGATAGCCATGTGTGTTTCAGGAATAATCTACTCAGAGCATGACAAAGAGTTATCCACAGGTAAGTTGAAATCTATCATCCCTGGTCATTAGACACAGGGAACTTTCTGTAGCTGTCGTATAGAATAGTGAAGCAGTAGTGAGTGATACACGGGAATGAGCTCATTTGCCCTTCTCATATCAGTCATATCTTGCTGGATTTGTTCTCATTCATACCCTTCTCAAGGTAACTTGAAGCTGTATGCTTATAAATTAAATAAAGGACTACTGTGGAAAGCTCAGAATTCACAAATACCTGAGTCTCATGAAGAGCCTTGGCATATCTAACAGAAGTTTTTAATTTTTTTCAAAATAATATTGCATTTACTAAAAGTAATAACTTTGCTTTCAAACCTGTGGAATGGTACTGTGATTCTCAAATTGGAGATTTGTCGTCAGTTCCTTTTAACATTTTCCTGGGTCCACATCACTACATCTTCCAATCCACAAAGGTCAAGAGGTCGGTGTGCTTACACTACAGCCTGCATACACTGGAAAGTCTTCTTTTGATTGGGGTCCAAATAAAAGCCAATAGCCCAATTGTTATTTATGTTGATTTCAAACTTTAAGTTGTTTTTCTAATGCTAGATAGAGCTTAACACGATTTTTTCACTCTTAAAACAACATGCAATGTGCTTCCAGCTGATGCATCTAGAAACTTTACTATAGTTTTGGAACTCCGAATCTCTGAAGATTTTATCTCTTATCCCCCAGCAGGTTTCTATCTTATCGAAGCATCTAAGTAGCAATTTCTTCCCCCCAAACCCTTCTTCATATGTGTCACCAATGACAAGGACTGGTGTGATGCTCTCATCAGGATGACTGCTTCAGATTCATCTCTGGCCCAGAGGTACAGAAATGACAACTATCAACAGTCATACATAGTATTTGCCCACCAACATGAAACCAATTTTATCCATTGATCTCAACATCGTGAAAATAAAACTTGGCTAAATTGGTAACTGTATATCAAATGCTATGATATCATGTCAGTGTTTATTTGTTTCACTAAAAGAGCCTTATAACATGTAAGCCATTAAGGTCATTAGCTCTGCAATAATTTACCATTATTCTATATACATAATCTATATAGAAGACTAGCCCGTCTTCCATAGTAGCAAGCAGGTGATTTAAATTAAGAGATAGGTCAAAATTCTGATTATCTTTTAAGTCAGTCTTCAACTTTATTCTCATATACTCGTCAACTTTTTCTATTCAAATAATTTTTGCAATATCCAGATACGTAGCAATGACTTAGTGCCCCCCCATCCAGCATCAATGTGATTATATCCCTCCGCTTCACCATTATTTTGGTAAATGGTCATAAGTTCCTTTGAGTAAGAGCAGGAAGAAATCATGTTCAATTGCTATAAACTTGTGTTGCTCAAATATCCTCCTCAACAGACTTGCTTTGTTTTTTAAATAATACTGACTCTAAACTTTTATTAGCCTGGCAACTGAGTAGATATTAAAAATCAGCCATTTAGTAATTCAATTTAAGTTTTTATTTGGTAGATTCACAATTTGCTTTCTTCAATCTCTCGTTTTATTTGACAGAGGTACTTAGAGAAACTTTTGGGTTTATTTTGAAACCAAAGACTAGAGCATAATTTGGAAAACAACAAAGACCTAGAGGAACCAAAATATTTTGATTGTAATTCTTTTCTCTCCTCTCTGGCATAAGCAATCATCCTGCCTGGTACTGAAACACTGATACTTAGCATTTTCCACTGTAAATCAAAAAGCTCATATCCCAGCCTTGTAACTTCTTCCCAGACCACAGACAACAACTGCCACCCTTTTCTTCAGTGATGCTGGTGCTGTTCCAAAGGTCTGAAGAGCAGCAGCCTGTGGAATGATCTGACAGCTGGATTAGAAGGTGAGTGGGATGTAACACATGGTGTCCAGTGTTTCTATCTTTATAGGTCTTTGCATTGTTTCCTCTACATTCCCCCACAAGATTTTGTTATCTAGTGGTCATTTGAGACAAGTCTGCTTCTTAGAGATATCAATCAATTGATAAAGCAAGTGGAAACACTCTCCATCATCTTTCTAATATACTAACACCAGAATCTTTTGTTGTTTCCACACACAAATAAATTCACCAGTCATTAGGTTTCTCCTTCTTCTACTTTAACTTTAATTCAAACTCATGTTGAATAGGGTTGTATTTTCTGGTTTTTGCATAGTATTTTTTATTCAACGCTCTGACTTTTATAAGGCATCAAATTCAGCCAACCAATCACTATAACTCAAAAATATTCAAAATTAACTTCTACATCTTAACTTTTTGGTGCTGGTGAAGCTGAAAAAATATTTTTTTTCTTTTTCTTCTCTGTTTTATCTGTTATATTTTGTTAATTTGTTTTCAAGTAAATTATGAGAAAGTTTCTGGTAAGAGTTGTTTAGACCAGACATATATTTATTTATTTAGAACAGACATTTAATCAGACTAGTTCGTTCTCAGAAAACTTCTACCATAGTTAGAAACAGCAAACTCAACTCTCTGTTTTGCATTATTCCTGCTTTACATAATGATGTCACAGTATTCATCTGCCTTTTCTTTATGGTGACATCCATTTAAAGTGATTGTAAGAATAATAGAAGTAAAATGAGTACCCACTTATCGTGGATAACCAATGTCTAATTCTCTAATTGTCCCTGGATCCTCAAGGTTTTATAAAACTTTAAGCTGAGGAAACTAATTCTAGGTCCCATACCTGTTTCCTGAAAGCACTTCTCTTTTGTTTTTGCTTTTGTAACTGAAAACAGTGTATTTAGTTGCAAAAAAAAAAAAAATGTTACCTGTTCCAGACTTTGTCAAACTACCAAGAGGTGAACAAGAACCTAAAAATTGTCTTGGAAACCCAGAAAACTTAATCATCTTATTGAAAAAGCCCCATTTTCCTCTAATTTACTCAATATCTATTCTGCTAAAAATTGACAGTTGCTAATGAGATTACCCAACTTCTGGCTTTTCCAGGTGCGACGGTTAATTTTATATTAACTTGGTTGGATTCCAATGTCCAGTCGTTCAGTCGAACATTAATCTGTGGTGGTATAATTTTTCAGATATGTTTAACTTTTATAAGCAGTCAACTTTGAGAAAAGTACATTTTCTCCATAACATAAATGAGGCCTAATGAACAAAGGCTAAGGTTTGTCAAAAAACAAATTTCTGCTTCAGAAGTGCAATATAGAAATAATGCTTGAATTTTCAGGCTTTGTAGATAGCACTGACAGTAATGCTTTGTAACTTGTACTAATAGTACTGGCCAATAAATACTGCCACTCTTACTTAAATTGCCATCCTGTTACTCTGCCTGACAAATTCCCCACTTGCTGGTTTCCACAAATCCATAATCATATCATATATGGACATCTGTAGGCGCACTATGTATGTTAAGTATACATTTAATGAGGCCATATATAGAGACATATAGCTAATACTCTACCAGCTGTTTTCATCTTACATTTTTAATCTCTGGTTCTAAGTTTTATAGTGCCTGTCTACTGAAAACTTCCTATATTCCATGCTGAAAACCAAGCCATAAAGGAATCCAAAATTGTTGTTTATTAGTTAAAGATTCTCTAGAAAAAATACTATAACCATTTACCTGTATGGTAGATTCTGCAGATACTATAATAAATTCGATAATCATATAACCGTTTGGTAGATTTTGCACATTGCTTAATATTAGAAATAGTATTTAGCAAATCAGTCTGTAGAATCTGCAACACAGATTTATGATTATTTATTTGTGAATAAGCTTTCTTCGAAATCAATTAACCCTCAGACAAATTCGCATGAGCCACTGAATCTAGCCATATATTATTTAAAATATTAATAAAAGATGACTTATAGTTTCCCTTGATTTCTCATTTATACAGAATTTAAACTATTTATTTAGCTCTTGCACTATGAGAATTAGAATGTCCATTTTGAGTTCCCTAAGGCTCAGAAGGTGAACACCGTAATCTAAGTCAACTTGACCTGAGAAAGTCACCGGAGCCCTATCCAAAACACAAGACCTGTGAAATGAGTCCCTGACTAGTGTTCTACGTAATCTCCTACACAGGTCAACTTGGAAATCCATATGAAAATCTCACCTACGTAACATCTGACTTGTCCATATATGAATAAATCAAGGAAGGGAAAACATTTGGGTTTGAAACTGAGAAGACTGCAAACAGACAAAAGATTTCTGGTCAAACCTCTCCCTTTATTCTTACATACAGGGATAAAGTGCACGGACCTGATTATTTTCCTTGAATATTTGATTCGTTATTTGTTTATATGTCGAAATTAGAAAACACTTCAAAACCCTAGCAGCGGTCGGTGCTCTTTCACAGAATTCAAGACGTCCACTTTTATTGAACATTTTACTAAGCTTAGATAAATCAGAGAGATTATCCCAAAGCCCTTGGTTCATTGTAAAAAAACACCAGAGAGACCTTTAAAAGGATTGTAAAGACTCTCAATCAAACTAGTTCTCACAGAAAATGTGGAAAAAGACATAGGACACAGCTAAGAAGGTGAATACAAGATCCATTTCCACAGTTACCATTTAAATCCAGGCTTTTGTTGCTTTCTTCTGGTATTCTTTAACAGCCCTCTAAATTGTCACTCTTTTCTAGTTTTTCCTTTTCAGTTCTATCTGAAAGCACTCTGGCCAGATTTGCTTTGAAGAAGTTAGGCCATTCTACTCTTTAGGCAAAGTGAAGATATAAAGGCCAAGAAATATTGGCTTGATTTCAGTTCCTTCCACATCAAAACTGTTCTTACACATCCATTCACACACACACACACACACACACACACACACACACACACACACACACACTCATACACTTCCTGTACCAATCATAGGATATTTTAAATATTTTATTGAACACATAAAATAATCAAATGACTTCAAAGGCAATGTTAACAAATATTTTGAAACATCATGTTCAAAAGAAGACTGTTAGATAATATAATACTTAAACAGTTCCAAGAATTTCAAAGAATGGAAAACATTACATTATTCTACAATCCTACAAATCACAGTAGTAGTCTCTAATGAAATAAAGTTACTATTCATGCCCTCTGACTCGTAGGTTTCTTCTTCTACATCTTCTTTGAAGAAGTTAAGCCTTATTAATATATTCCACAATTGCAAATATGTCTTTAGGTATAAGTTAGGTGGCTATTTTTTCCTTTGTAAATTAAGAAAATAAGTATACTATTTTCTGCCCTCTCATTCATGGCATAAATCCACTGTCAGGAAAATATGAAGTTAAGATTATCCTTTTTATCATCTTACATCAAATTTTCTTTATAACTGGGGCTGGCAGCATAGCCCAAAGTTTAGAGCTCTTGTATTGCATGTACAAAGCCCTATATTCAATTAACAGTACCACATAAAAATTAGGTTCTCATGGTCTTGTGTGCCTGTAATCCAGCTCTCTGGGGAGCTGAGGCAGGAGGGTTGTTTTGAGTTCTAAGTCAGCCTGGGCTACAAGGTAATTTCAGGAACAGTCTTCCAAAATAAATTATGTTCTTAAAGAACATATGTTTTTTATAACGTGTTTCTATTTTCATCCTTTCTCTTAGAATTGATTTTTGAAACATAAACCAAATTGGTTATGAAATTGGTATATATAAAGAGATTAAATCAGTGTTTAAGGATTGCATAGGTGTATATCCACAGTTAAAGGTTACTTTATGTGTATTATGAATATATGAACGTTACAACTCAAGCTATATTAGTAAAATATATCCCCCACAGAAAGACAGATTCAAATACTGGCTCTCCCAAGAAGCTGTCGGCAAGCATCTCCTAAATAGCATCACCTTACTTATTCTTTAGATATATCCATGATCTACAAACTTGTCCTAAACACATCTTGGCTTAAATTGACAATTTTACAGTTTAGGCAAATATCTCTTGAAGTTATATTGCTTGCACTTACAGATTTTAAAATGCATGTGTAGATTTATTCCATTATCCTATAACTTTCAACTTTTATGCACAAAAATATGTCAAAAAATTTGTTCATTGGATGAATTGATGAATCTAAATGTAACCCTAAAACACTTCCACGGATGCATAATATTTCCTTGACTGAACATACTGTGATGGTCTAGGGATCTATCTGTAGACAAATGCAGTATATTAACTTGCCCTTTATGAATTTATGTCATGGGTCGCTTGATGTGCTCTCCTGGTACCAATACTCAAGATATTCTCGGAAATAAATATTCAGGCATAGAATTCCTTGGTCAGAGATTGTGTGCATGGTCAGTTTTACCAGGGCTAGCCATATAAACCTTATCTCTCTCAACATCATATCTTGAAGTTCTTGTATGTCCCTCTAAGTTCAAGGTACAGAGAGAACGGCAAAAACCATAGGAGAGAAAGAACTTTGACGCTTGTTAACACTGTGTTTGCAAGGTTCATTTGGTTCGGCCTATTGATATTTTATATTTTAGCCATATGATTTTTTAAGTATGTTTGTTTGTCTGGTACATTGCAAGCCTTACTTGAGTCATTGATGTAATTTATTTTTATAGTTCTCTAGCTATTCTATTAAAAACAAACATATTCTAGTTTCCTTTAAACTTTGTTCTCTACCCTCATGTTTTTATTATGAGTAACTCTGGTAATGAATATTTGAGTTATTTTTATTTGTGGATATATGAACTTTATTATTTTAATATATATTTTTATTTCTAGTTTGATGATTTTAAAACAATCATCTACTTCCCATAAGATTTCACCATGAATTCACACATTCTTAATTATTTCAAATCGATTACATTAATGTGTTCCAGGCAAATTGTAGGCTTGCAACACTTTCACCTTGATTCTAAGGGACAATTGTCATAGATCATGTGATATGATTGACATTGACAGGAGAAAAGTTAATAACAAGTAAGCAGGCAGGCGTGGCAGTACCTACCTGTAATCCCAGCACTGCATGAGGCTGAGAAAGGATTATTCTAAGTTCCCAAGGTCCACCTAGTTGACTTAGTAAAGTCTTATTTCAAAATATAAATAAATAAATAAATAAGCTGGGGATATAGTTCAATGAGAAGGTGCTGCATTCAATCCTTAGTACTTAAAGCAACAACAACAAAAAGTCAGTAATTTATCAGTCAAGTCAAAGTCCAAACAGGATATGGAAATCACACACTATTTGAACAATTCAGAAGGGTTTCCACTCCTAAAACATAGCTCCAGAATGTACTAGGAAGTGCAAAACTGTGCTACCTGAGTAGCAGAGGACTCAGGCAGGTACTGCCATAGAAGGACTTGCTGGCAATCCCCCTAAGACCTTACCCAAATCCTCCTGTGATACCAGAAAAGCATCTTACTGGACATATTCTACAAAAAAAAAAAACCAAAGAAAAAAAAAACACAGAAGCAATAGTGGGAACTATTTTCCTGGATTCTGTGGTTCACTGTTCACTGAGATCTATCAAGAACCACCTAAGATTGCAAGATGCTAAGCTCAAGAAGTGAATGTAGCCCAACCAACAGCAAGAGGGCAGCCAGTACAACCTTGAGCAGTGGCCAAGTTACCTGGACCCGAACTCATGAGTGACAGAAACTATGACATTAAAAGTGAGCATGGCTTAAGCTGCTAAATTCAGAGAAATATAAATGTAGCAATAATGTTTATGCAGAAGAAGTATATTGACCCCACTATTGACATTATTCCCAAGGCCTTTGCTAATTTTGGAAGTGGTAAATAGATGTAAATATGGGTTTCATCAAAGTAGATAATATGTAATAGAGTAACAAATCTAAAGATACGGGGACTACAAACTCATGGCCCCATTTCCGTACAGAACATCTGCTGAATGGCAAAGTTGAGGAAAGAAGCAGCCTAGGAGCCTAAACTACACCACTCTAATAGAGCGTAATTAATAGCAATCATTTGGTATTTGAAAGAACAAAATCCAACAAAGGAGAGAAGTCTTTTGATCACAACATGTCTAATTTGAAAGTCTGAGAGATTTAGGACCTGAAAACTAAGACAAACAGGTATAGTTTGACTATTGTGTCTTCACTATAACGCAATCATAGAACTGGTTAAGAAGGTCGATTACAATTGGTTAAGAAGGTCATTCTCACACTCTGCCTGGCTGGCAAACAAAACATAGGAAACTTCTGCAATATCACACGAAGACAATAACACTATCTGTTTTCATAAGCAATGTCTAGAATTTCATTTTCAAAATACGTCACAACAAATACAAAACGACAAAACCCCACAATAATCAATAACAAAAACCCAAACAAATCTTCAAAAAATCATGATGTATGAGGAAAATACACAATTGTAATTAACATGTTAAAGGAAATACATAAAAAGGGCTAAACTGAGAATAAAATATTAACTTTATGAGAAAATCACCATTCATAAAATATAAACAAAATAGAAAATGTTGAATTGGAAATGTAATATGTGAACTCAAAAATGAATGTGTAATATTCATGGCAAAATTAGAAAAAAAATTATTTAGTGAATTGGGACACAGACCCAAAGGAAACATTCTAACTGATGCACAAAAAGAAAAAATAAAAGGAAATCTAGAAAAGAGAGAGAGAGAGAGAGAGAGAGAGAGAGAGAGAGAGAGAGAGAGAGAATGTAAATGAGCAAATATATGTATAGTCGGGCTTTTGTTAAAGGAGACCAAAACTAAGCAGAAGAGATATTTAAAGTGGTATTGAATTTTTAAGTATGAGCAAAAGATATCAAACCACAGAAGAAAGACTCTATGCAAAAAATAGAATGCTAAACAATAAACTTATACTGTACTTGATGTATTATATTGAAAATACTGAAAATTGGGGAAAAACATTTACAAAGTAACCTGAGTAAAATATTTAAATAACCTTCAAAAGATGTAACCACTTGGCTAACAGTTAACATCGCTATAAAAATAGAGAAACCAAAAGGACAATATAATGACAACTTGAAAGGGTCAGAAACTACTTTCTATTCCCTTAGAATATTAGATATTACATTTCTGTTTCTTGAGATGAAGACAAACTAAAGATATTTACAAATAAAACATTAGAGAAAGCTTTATCTGCTGGTCTGTGTGTTTTTTAATGCTAAGAGGAATTAGTCAGGAGAATGATACCAGGAGAAGAAAGGTAATGTTACAAGAAATTAAATTAAGAATATATAATACTGCATACATTCTATACATTTTTCAATATATGTATAATTAAACTCATGAACATAAGAACACAAAAGAGATGATAAGGATAAATTAAATGCATCAAACTGATTGTAAAAGATGATAATAAACAAAATCTTTATGCCATATTTTTAGAGAAAAAATATTTACTATGAAATAATTTGAAAGGGTAAAAACTCACTAAAGAATCTTGTACTGGTAACTTTAAAATAATACTGTCAAAAATGATTAATTCAAAAGAAAGCACACAGGAGAAAAGGAACATAAAACTTGAAGTTAAATCAGGAAACAAGATTTTAGAAAGAAATTCAGTGTCAGCAAATTAAATATATACTATGTAAATACACCGTACTTCCAACAAGAAATCATATTAATAGAAAAAATATAAACAAAGCAGCTATCACTTGTACAATCATATTGAAAACCTGCACTTATAAAAGTTGAATCTATCAATACTCTTTGAGGCAGCAATTTTGCAAAGTCATAAACATTCCACCAAAATCGTTCCTTAAATTCTAAAAGACAATAGATGATTCAAGGAGAAACAACCTCAGAATTATGGGAATCAAGGAGAAGACTGAGGACAAAACAAAAGGCTTAAAGGACATGTTTAATGAAATAATGGAAGAAAATTTCCCAAATCTAAGAAAAGAAATGAACATGGAACTATTGCAAGCATATAGAACACCAAACAACTTTGATCAGAAGAGATCCTCATCACGACACATCATAATTAAAATTCTAGAAACCCAACACAAAGAGAAAATACTAAAAGCGGTAAGAGAAAAACAGAAGGTGACCTACAAAGATAAACCCATCAGGATAAGGGCAGATTTTTCAATCCAAACTCTAAAAGCAAGGAGATCATGGAGCAATGTCATCCAAGCACTAAAAGAATATAAATGCCAACAAGACTGCTATATCCAGCAAAATTGTCTTTTAATTTAAAAGGAGAAATTAAAACTTTCCATGACAGACAGCTTAAAGGAATTTGCAACCTCTGAACCAATATTGCAGAAAATATTTAAAGGAAACCTGGAACGTGAAAGGGAGACCAGCGACACCAATGAACCCAGAGAAGAAGCAACAACAGCTAGAGGAGAATGAGCTGAGAAAAAAGTATGTTGGTAATCAGTGAAATATGAGTAAATAAGACATGAAAGTTAAGGAATTCTGAAATAACTACATTTGCCGTCATGTCTGTCACTTTAAGTATATTTATGTGGTATAGATTTGACTTCATTTAATGTAGCAATGTGGTATAGTTTTAGTTTTAACTTTGTTCTGTTGTAGCAATGCACTTATTAGGTCACTAATGAAAGTTTATCCTAAGGAAACTGATTGATGTATAGATAACCTTGTGAATGTACAAATATGCACCTTCCAGTATTCAGCTAACGCAATTGAATTTTATGTATTTTTTTCTTTTTTCCTTCCCAAAATAACTAGTCTTTTGAACTACATGCTTATAGTTATTTTCTAATGTGAACTGCTGGGTAAGGCCGGGTTTAACAATAAAAGCAAAGACATAGGAAAATATGGAAAAAAAAAAAAACTTTTGGTGAATATCCCAGCAAAGAGATTGGTTGGATTCAGAGAGGAGATATCAAGATTTAACTACTGTGAACCCATTAGAGGAATAGGAAGCTGGGGTAGAGTGGTGATTTAAGTGAAATGACTTAGGCGCAGAAGATTAATATGTTAAACACCGTATGGTTTCTTGGACTTGGAAAACCTAGAACACAGACATTCTTTGGAACCATATGAAGTGATAGCCAGAGCCAGGGAAGGGACAGGGAGGAGGTGGGAGGGTAGAAAATGGGAAGGGATTGTGAAGTTGATGTGATACATAGATGTACGAAACACCCAAATTCGTTGTAAATTCTATGTATTACATTTGTATATTAATAAAAATAATGGGGAAAAATAAAATAAAATAAATTCCAAAAGACAATTGCAAAATGACTGCATACCTAAGTCTGTGCCTTATGACTCATATTTAGTTAGCTTCTGGATGACATTAGAAGATGGCTGAAAAGATGTCCTTCTAAATCTTAAAGGTGGTTTTTCTTTTTACTTAGTCAATATATAATTAATGTGGATGTATTAAATACAGCCTTCACTGTAATACCTAAATATTATTGATGAATAAATTTTTAAAATTTTAAAAATGTATTCTCCTGCAAACTATGCCCTTATCTTTCAGAAATGAATTAATGGCATGTTCATTTAAAAATTATAGAAGCCTCCATTCCATAACATCTGTACGTTTAAATTTCTACAGCTCCAGTTCCTTATGGAAATGAATCAAACAAAAATCAAACTAGAACCACGTGCATTATCCTTTTGATTTTTAAAATGCAAGAAACTCAGATAAAGAATATTTTAAATTGAAGCTGATAGCAACAGGGTTTGATAATAAAATTTTTCACACATTGTTCTTTCTTAGCATAAGCATTAGTGCTATGAGATGGGGTAAAAACGTGTTCTTACAAATTGGATTGAGGTAACAGGGAAAAACTTACGGTTGGAACGTTGCAAGGATTCCAAAGTGAAGTAGGATTTCCTCTCTATAATCCTTTACTGATAGGTTTATATATAAGTTTATTAGGTTTATCAATCTTCTTTAACACACTTACGTGTCATAAAACATCTGGTAGGAAAGACCAGAGCACAGCGTTTGGCTTAATGCTAGCTCGGTCAGGATATATATTTCTTATTATATTAGTAACAGGCACAATTCTACAATACAATAAGTAAAAATGTTTCCTCTTAAAAGCGAAGTGCTCCCTTCTGGGAAATAAATTACCCTGGCTAGGGCCACAGAGGGCTCCTAGAATAAATAATGCACTTCAAATGAGTAGACCATCAACTAAGAACAAAACGATTCAACAGGCAAATTTAAAACTGCCCCAACTTTCTGCCTCAGTTTCCTTATATAAAGGTGAGTGAGATAGCACAAGTTTCTCACTTAAAAATGGAGCTAGCACTAGAATAGTTACTAGAAAAATGTAAATATATTGAAATATTTGAAATGGTAGGTCATATACAGATGCAAAATGCTGAGTGCTCCAGGATCAAATTTCCCCCCCTCTCTTCTACTCAACTTCACGTCTCAGCGTTGTCTGAAATACACCTACACACTAAATAAAACCACCCCAGAGCTTCTTCACTGTAGCAACGTCTTCAGTTCCAACATCGCGTCTTCTTTTGACTTCACTTTGAAGGGTGTGCAGATTATGTCTGACTGCGCGGGGATTAATAACATATGCATTCTGTTTTCCTTCACACCGAGCACCACTGGCTGAGTTTACGAGAGAATCTTCCCTCCCTCAGTCACTGGAAGCAAAAGATGGGTCTTCGTGCTGCTACGCAGATTGTGTGGGGGCCCATCCCTCTGCTAGACAAACTTCCTCAGCAGAAAAGTATCTTCATAAGTTCTTTCTGAGCCTCACTCCTCCCTTTGCACCTTTCTTGGTGTCTGTGAAGATGTAGGAATTTCTCTCCTCCTCCTCTCACCTTCCTCTTTTTCATCCTCTATCTGATATTACGTGACAAAAAGACATAAATAAGATAATGAGGTTTCTCTGAGCAGAAAGGGACAAGAGGGAAAAGCTCACAATAACGAGTGCTTTCTGTCTCTGGATCACGATGCTGAAGTTGGCTGGGAGAGGTCCGACAACGTGGCTGTTCAAGCACAGGCTTAAGTGGAGTTGTGCCTCAGTTCCCCCACTCTCTAACTGTGTGACCTCACACACAGTCATTAAAAACCTGCGTGTGAGCTTCACTGAAAAGGAGAAACTACGCTCTACCTTGGAAAATGCTGCCTGGCGTTTCTTCTTCTGCACGCTTTTTCACTTTAATGTTCCTCAGACAAGACACCCGACTTTCCACCACGTATCCTGACTTATCAGTGAGGTTTCTTTCACCCATATGTATTCAACTCCAATGTTATGCCAATATTCCATAAAGAATATGGAGCAGGCCTATTCTCAAACCGTTCTATATGTTCTGTAATTCTTAACTGTACACCAAGCTTGCAATTTTAACAACAATCTCCCCAACATTGAAAGGAGCTCTTTATCCTTACCTGTGTCAATGAGGAAGAAATCTAGTGGTCTCCCTAACTCAAAAATCCTGGAGATGTTCTTGGCATACTTTTCTTTTTTTCTTTTAAAGGTCTCTCACAATCTGTCCAGGTGCCTCACAGTCTGAGTGCAGGGACTAACGCTCTGGGATTGCCCAGGATGACATAGATATTTAACTCCCCTCCTCCTTTAACTAGTTCACTATGCCAAAAGCAGAAAGATGTTGAAACTGTGGATCTGAGCACGTACACTGTGTCCCACTGTAGGCCTCGTTCTGAGGATGGTACACACATTGCCTCATCATACACATGATGTCAGCGTTACTGTTACTTTAGTCTCATTTGACAAAGAAGAGTAGGAAAAGCAAGATGCTGAGAACGTCCCACTCTAGAGTTTATGTTCCTAACAAGATACTGCACTGCTTTCCAATAGCTTTTTATTCACCCTTGAGAAAAAAAAATGAGAATTTCATGAACATTTCTGCATCCACCATATTCCTATTTGTTTCACACAGTGGTAATCCACAGGGTGTGTTAGCTGGCTGCGCCACAACACAAGAGCCAATAATGTCTACGTTACTAGGACACTTTCAAGCCCATTAAAACATTATTAGCTGTAAGCTTCAAATTTAAAATTATATTTAAAACAACGATAGTAATTACTAAGAACTAACTACTATTCTATGTTCTGGAGGTTATTTATATCTCATTGTGTCAGTATCGCAGAAATATATTACTACAATGGAGACAGTTGCAAATCTCCTCCAATCCCACGTTCCAACGGCACATGGTTGGATTATTAACTCTGTAAAAATCTAAAATAGCTGCAAATCAGAGCCTCAGGGATTATTTTTTGTACTCTAGACTTACTTATAATAGAAAAAAGTTTAACATGGAATAAATTTAAGAGTTGCTATTAGCATTAGATTATGACTACCATAATAAAATTAAAGCAATTCATTTTCAGTATTTAAAAAATTTATTATCAAATTCAATTTAAAACATCTCACACTAGCGACAAATGAGTGGAGTTCTAAACTGTGTCATTTTTCACTCTCACATTATTTTTGGATGTAAATTAAAATTTCATGTGACCTTCATTTTGGAAAAATACCCTTGCATGAGTTACAAACACAAATTGCTTGCAGATATGGTAGATAGGGAAAAAAATTAACAGTATTTTATGAAAATCAATTATACTTAATTAACTAATTTTAATGTACATAAGAACAGGGTGCTATAGTCTTTATAAATTAATAAGTATATTTCATGTTTAATCAATGACATGTTATGATTCAATTAAATAATAAATAATTTTAGTAAGTTTGACAAACTGGATAAGCTTTTACTATAACCTATATTTCAGGCCAGGTGTCTTACACTCTGCAAATGGCAGAGAAACTATTTTTCTTTCATATATGTTTATACATACCACAAGCTTTTGTGAGACTTGGAGATTTGAAATCTATTTTATATATTCAAGGTGCTCTATAAACTTGACATTAATTTGTTAGACAATGATCTCAGCCAAAAAAAAAAAAAAACTCAGAGTTTATTTATAAATGTGGTTTTGTTTTTCAGAATGACACTTTCGGGTAGGAAAGAGTTCACTCAACTCAAGTAGTGGTACTATGTGTTTGAAATAATGGTACAGTGTTTTCTGAAATAGTGACTAGATTCTCAAATTGAGGAAATACAAGTGCTAAGTAACATGCCTTTGTTTCAGTAAGAAATTTGACACACTCAGCATAACACATAAATGAAATGTTTATATTGCATAGTAATATCGATGCGTAAAATTATTTGAGAAAAGCATCAGCTTTACAGTGAGGACATCAATTAAATTAAGGCAAGAAATAGAAGTGTAGGGGTTTATGGATCACCATACTTATATTAAAACAACTGACAAGCCTATACTAAACATGGTGTATGATCAAAATGTTCAGAAGATCAGATGAGGTTTCTCCACAATATTTCTAAGGATTTCTTACATTCCTGAGTAAGTTTCAAGTGTTTAAATAAATGGTGAAATGTTTTAAATATTCTAAGTTTCCCTGTGACACCTACAGACAAAGAACACTGTCCTATGATTTGGGTAAGATTAATCATTCCTCACTTCCTTAAAATGCTCTGGAAGGCACCTGATATCTCAAAAGTGTCCCAGAGGCCTAGTCTATTATTCTCAAAAGAATAGATACAAATCAAATCAAATGTGCTATTCTTATATAAAGTTCACTTTTTATCCTCTAGGATTCAACAAGGGACTTAGAAGTTGTCAGTACACTCTGCCTCTGTTTTGTTTGAAGTACTTTCAGCACTGATTTGATAATCTGGGGGTGGACGAGTCTTGAAATATTTTGCTCTTGGAAACGTTCACATCAAATAAACAACTTGGGATTGCTGACCATTTGTCAAAATCTGCTCATGGGGAGAAACATAAATGTGTAGGGAATGGGAAATAAATACCAAAAGATATCAAGGAAGGCTTGCCAATAGAAAAGAATTTCTATTACATTGTAAAGGCAGAAATGCATTCACTCTAGTTATTAACTTTGACTAAGTGAAAAAGAAAAATAATGAAGATGAATTCACAAAACCAAAACATGTGGTACAAATATCACATTAATCACACACACACACGCAAATATTAAAAGGCTGAAATAACATCATAACTCAGTGTCAGCTAGCAAATATATTTCACAGTTCTTAAAATCCATCTGATCCTAAAGTGTGGATAATGCTAAGCTTTGACTAGCTGAACTGCAGTCAGCCTCAAGTAATAGAAAACTTGAGCAACAAATAGAGTTTTCTCTCAAAACAGAATGTTCCGAGGAAGGCAGCTGCTCCCCTCGCTTCTGCTACTCGACATTGCCTTCAGAAATTCTTCCTTCTTCCTGGCTCTGCACCCTCGTCTTGTTGACTTCTCATCTCCATGAAACTCATAACCACATCCAGACCGACCCCAAACCTCTGCTTTCTGACCTTGTGCTTAAAATGACAGATTATGAAAGAATGAGATATCTAATAATTTTAGAGCAAGTAGAAATTTAGAATTTCCTTTGGTAGGCACATCAATCATTTATCTCGTATCTGTGAAAGTATAAATTACAGAAAATTGGGCAAACAAATAAGTGTTTTTCAATTTGATGGCTTTTGGTTTAAAGTGCACTGTAGTTCCGGTAAATCATCATTGTCAGCAAGAGAATCAATATGTTTTAGCTCAGGCATGGATCTTCTGGGTCATGACCCAGCCCCGCTACCTTACAAATAAAGAACCTGTGATATAGAGACCTTAAATTACTTCCTCAGGAGCATGGGTGTAACCAAGTTGAGAGTAAACAGGAGATACCAGTTTCTAGCAAGAGCATATTTTTTAGGTACACACAGAGATCAGTACACAGACACATAAAAAAAGACTCCACTCTAATGGTTGACTTGGAAAGTGTCCAATTCATTGCAATGGTGCTGAGACTTGTGTGGGAAACATATTCAGAATCTCTTTCCATCCCCATTAAGATTCCAATATGAAATTTAAACAACCTACATTAAATAACTGACTTCAAACTTTGCAGTTGGAATTAAACATAGTAACAAAAAACAATCAGGAGATATTTAGCGTTTATTATTGTCATCATTATTTGTCTCTCAAATATATCTCATTTGGGCTGATTAAGGCTTTTTCCTTTTATCTGTGGAAAGGCTATCAAGACTCAGAAAGGCAAGCAACTATATTTAAATAATATATTTTTCCAGGAATCTATGTGTAATTGTGCCACTCCAAAGCAGAGAGTGTTTACAGTAACATCAACAGATGATATTTAAAAATAGACATTGAATCTATAAGAAATGTACAAGCCATGTAGACTCGTTGGTAGCAAATTGCCTTAGGTTGTAGCAAATAATTGCTGCAGATCAAAAGGTCAGATCTGCTTAGAAAATACATCAAAATCTCATAACAACCCAAGAGGAAATCAACGATACATGTAAACCTTAGGATAATTAGCAGTATTTTTAAATAAGTTTAGTTATCTTACAGATTTTTAGCACCTTCACTGCATTAAAATTGACAGCTATAAAACAGGAAACAAATCCTGAGATTGGAATGACTTGACACAATGTTGACAGTCTCAGTTGCCTGGCTCTAAAATGGGAATAATGAGGACAGGTCTGGTGGCCCAACCCATAATTCCAGTCTTTTGGGAACCCAAGGCAAGAGGGTCACAAGTTTATTAAGGCCAGCCTGGGCAATTAGTGATGCCCTATCTCAAAATAACATTACAAAACAAAACAAAATGCTGGTTTTATAGCTCTATGCAAAGGCCCCGGATGTAGCCCTCAGAACCGCATTAAATAATAAATAAATAATAAGGAAGAAAGTGTTTACTTCATTGTTTAATTCATATTGTTGTTGGAGAAGTACATGAGTTAGGGAAAAGCAGAAGCACCCAAGAGGGCCTGGCATCATGTGAGCACTCAGCAACTGTTAAAATTGATGATCTCAAACCAATGAGACACGAGGACGGGGACTCTCCTCGGAGCCCAGCCTGGGCACTTAAGGAGTTAGCGAGACTCTGACTCGAGATGGATGAGATGGAAGCGATCGAGGACATAGCTTGACCTGAAGGGCTTCTGTTCAATCCTATTCTTAGTTCCACAAAAAAAGAAAAAGAAACTTTGTTGTCTTCTTACTGTAACTATCCCACCACGTTGAAATCACATTGAAAGCACGAGTATCCGTGATTTGCTGTTTATTCTTTATTCACATCTTCTTCCAGGGGAAAATCTTTGCCACTGCCCCAGCTGTGCCGACACCCCAGCAAGAACAGGAGGGAAGGGAGGGGAGGGGGAGGCACAAAAGGAGAGTGGGAAAGCCCTTGCCGCCTTGACAAAATGCCCAACCTCGTGGTAAACCTTGGATTTTGCACGTGTACACATCAATAAAATGTGTGTGTGGGGGGGGGGGGGAGAACAGTTTTCTTTTCTTCTGGCAAGACTAAGTGCTTTTTTCCCTACTGTATTAATATGCATATATGCGCTACCTAATGTTTACATTGTGTTTGAGTAGTGTGTGTGTGTGTGTGTGTGTGTGTGTGTGTGTGGATCAGAATTACAAAACCTCACTTCTCTCTTTTTGACCCCCCCACACCTCCGCCTTCCCCACTATTTCCACTCCCTCCCCATTTAGTTCTGTGAAATAACCGTGGGTTTCCGATATAAGAGACCCCATTTGATATTTAACCTTCTGTGTCTGACTCGCTTCACAGATTATGAGGGTTTCGCGTTGCATCCATTTAGCTACAAAAACCTCAAAACTGTTTTTATAGATGATAGAAGAGATATCCCTGGATCAAAGGGAACATTTATTTTCAACTTCTTGAGGGATATCCAAACTGTCATCCATAGTAGTTGTACCAATTTATAACCCCACCAGCTGTACGGGAGACTTCCTTTATCCCCACAGCCTCACCAGCGTTGGTTACAGTTTGAGTTCTTGATATATGCCATTCTCTGAGTTTTAATGATATCCTGACGATGTTTTTATTTCATTTCTCTGATGGCTAAGAATGTTGAACACCTTTTCTTGTATTTACTGGCCATTTGGACTTCTTTATCTGAGAATTGTCTATACATTTTCTTTGCCAAATCTTCAATTGAGTTTTTTGATTTGATAGATCTGGAGTTTTTTTTCAGATCCTTGTATTTTGTACTTATAGCGTCTTATCTGAGGTAGAGGTGGTGAGAAAAATCTTTCTTATTCTGTCAGTTCTCTCTTCACCCTATTGATAATTTCTTTTGCCATGCAGAATCTTTTTCAATTTGACATAACCCATTTGTTGATTCTGAGTGCTGTTCCTTCCGCTTTGGGTATCAAGAATGTCATTGCCTACATCTATATCCCTTAGATATTTCCCTAATATGAATTCCAAAAGTTTCAGTATTTTGTTTTTTAATATCTAGATCTTTGATCCACTTTGAATTGATGTTGGCACATGGTGACAGATATGTATAGAGATTCATTCTTCTGCTTGTCGATAACCAATTTTCCCCGCTCTATTAGTTGAAGAGGCTGTCATCTTTCTAGTGTATGTGTTTGTTCCCTTTGTCAAAGATCAGGTAGCTGGGAGTACTTGACTTTGTCTCCGTATTCGCACTTCTATTCTATTGGTCAGCCTTTCTGTTTTTGTGCAAGTACCATATAGTTTTTATAACTGTTGCTTTGTAGTATAACTTGATGTCTGGAATCATAAATCCACCTGTCATTATCTTGTTACTCAGGATTGCTTTGAATATTCTAGGTTTCTTTTGGTTCCATATGAATTTAAGGATTGTCTTTTTTCATGTTCTGTGAAAAATGTTAAAAACAGAATTCACTGTAATCATCACTATTACTGGAAATGGTTATTCTCCAGATACTTCTCTGCATTGATTTTTACCATCACAATAAAAAATAGATGAGGATCTGTGTCACTCATGTGCCTATGGAGAGAAGGCAGCAAGAGTTTGAAGAGAAGGACAAGTATATTTGTTCCCTCCAACCTAAAGTGGTCAAATTCTTGGAATCATACAATATATAAGTGGCAACCAAGGTGCAAGCCCACTGTTATACACAGACTAAAACCCTTCGATGAATGGGTGCAATTCTCCTTGTCTAATAATGTTACCATGATACATTATTAATCTGTCTTTTGTGCTCTCTCTCTCTCTCTCTCTCTCTCTCTCTCTCTCTCTCTCTCTGTCTCTCTCTCTCTCTCTCTCTGCTTTTAACATTTTTCCTAGACACTTTCATTCTTGGTTTGTCCTGTGTATGTGTCAGAAGTAGCAATGGCAAAATTTGTTCATTATTAGTTGTGGACCAAACTTCATGTTCTCTGAGAAATCACTCTTCCTTAAGGAAATCATGTTCATCTTTGGATCTATGGTTCGGTGTAGTGTCATTGGTTTGTAGTGGACACTCGGTGGATAATGCCACTTGCAATTGTATTTATTCTTTCATAGTTACTCCTCTACATTTTTTGTTTGTTGGTTTGTTTGTCTTGTAGGGTATGTATCTGTGTAGGATATGTTTGGGGTACCAAAATTGAACCTTTGGCATTTATACTGAGGTATACACTCAGGCATTTTTATGTGATTTGAAGTCTCACAAATATGCTAAGTTTCTTAGGCTGGGCATAAACTTGTGATCCTCCTGCCTCAGATTTCTAGTGTAGTTTCCCTACTAGAATTCAGACAATGTGTAATACATTTACAACTGCTCGGGATGGTGGTCTTTCCATTAATATTCATACTTACCAGTGACCTACTCTTCTCTACTGCTATGAACTATGGTCTTTTAATATCAAGCATGACATTGACCTAGAAGCCAAATTCAAACTCTTCAGGTTGAGTAGTAGCCAAAACCTAAATCACTTTGAATAATATGAACACACATTAACCTTGCCCATATTTCTCATAATGACACACAATTCACAGATGACAAACCTTATCATTGCTCCTGTTGCAGATGAGTAGAAATATCATTCTGAGTATTAATATCTCCCTTTTTATACATAAAGATATACACATTTTCTTTGACTTATTATATTCAAGAAAGGTTAGCTATAAAATAAGGTCAACATAAAAAAATTAGTTTTCTTTTAAAATATTAATATTAATTTTATTAATTTTACTATTCTTTACTATGTTAATTACTTAGGATTGAAGAGGATAAAATGAAAAATGAGTCAATTATCTCATTGATTATACATACTATTAAAAATCACAAAATCACAACCATTTAAGAACATTATGGTTTATAATTTTCCATTATAAATTTTGGAGACATGATAATGACAAATTTTGGACTTTAGAGCTTAATCCAGCATTAGACAAAATTGTTTTAATTCTTCCTTTTCATAAATAAGGAAACTAAAGTTTTGTATGAATTAAATATTGCTAAAATCACAGTAAATTGGTTAAATGACTCAAACCGGGAAGCAGACGTCCTCATTTTCAATCTAAGCACTTTGTTCATAAATAATGCACCCTCTTTGACTAATCTGCTTGGAAAATAATTTACCAGAAGAGGCTTATGATGCCATATGCAGATATTTAAGGTATATTAATGATTGTTGGCAGGCGCTACTAATTGCTATTCAAATAATCCTATTTTATTATAGCATATAACCAGTTCAAACATTTTGTGACATTCTGTATATACTCTGTCTAATGTAAAAAATAAGAAATATAAAACCTTCATGATTTATTAAAGTGAGAGTGAAAAGAGGTTTAGAGTATGGAACAAAATAACTCGGGGAGGGATATTTGAATTCCACCAAATAAATACAATTTACAATTGAACAAATAATCTTTGTATATTTCAATTACCAACAATAAGAGCTATATTTGTGTGTGTGTGTGTGTGTGTGTGTGAGTGTGTGTGCATGCCCGCGATGGCACGTTTATGTGTAATGTGTGTGTGTGTGGTACTGCGAATTGAGCTCAGAGCCTTCACACCAGACTATACCCTCAGTCCTCTTTTGATTTTTGAGACAAGATCTTCTTAAATTTCCTCACATTCGCTTGAATTCATGATTCTCCCACCTCAGTCTTTTAGAATACTGGAATCATAGTCACATGCCACTACATCCAGTTAGCAGCAACCACTTTTCATAACCCACAGAGACTCAAATATTCCTACATCAATCAGGAGGTTCAATAGCACTACAAGCTTAATACGATTGTCATCATTCTACAAAAAATAATGTTTAATTACATGAATTTATTAAGTAAGAGAAATAGAATAAAAACTCTGAAATTCCTAATGACCATCCCAAGTAGATAAATAATTCTTGCCTTCTTTCCAACATATCTTTCTGTCTTCAGTGTTAATTCAGATCTTCTAGAAAGAAAATATCTAAACAAAGACTGGAATTTAAGGGACTTACTTTGGGTAACATTTGTGAAATATAACAGTCGAAGGAGAGAAAGCAGGAAAAATGAGCCATCAATCTATGGGTCAGGTTTAATATCTGGGAAAGAAAGGAAGGATATGTAGGATGGAAAATGCTCAGACCATGGGCAGATCTGAGAAGGTTGAAACACAAAAGGGGATTAAAAGGAAAGACTGAAGGTAAAATCATTTTGCTCTTATCAATTTTTTTCTGTTCTTGCATATTGGCTGAAACTGCCCAAGGAGCATACTGTCAACCCAACTGCTGCAGGAGTTCTCAAGCCACTGCCATCGGAGCAGACCAGAGGCTGCTGTCTTTCTGGTGGCGTCTCTCTTGAAGGGCGTGAGTGGCACCTCCACGGTTGCCACTTTCGTGCACAAGCCCCTTAATAGCTCTGCTTTTCACTCTGCTTCACTAAGATTGAGACATTTCATCTAATTTAAGGAGTTAGTGTTTGTCATGCATACATTAGTTATCACAAGCACTGAGATGTACTAAGTACTCCCAAATTATTGTTTCCAAAAATATAAGTGCTGGACTTTAAATAATACCACCTTCATGTTTTTAATATGCTCTCATTTTATGCAGTTGTTTGCTAGATGTTGAAATAAAATATGGAAATGATCTTTCAGAGTGCATCATGCTATGTTGTCAGCCTCAGCTCTGGGATTGCCTTTGCTGGCGCTGAGGATAATCTGAACCAAACCGCATCAACTGTGAAATGCCCGTGACCTACATCAGGTCAGTCAGTCGAACTGTGGAAGACACATTCTTCTCAAGGGTAATATTCCCGTTATTACTTCCCATTACGGCAGTCAATTAAAGAATTTTAAAACAAAGTTCATTGCAGAAGGATTTCTCAACTCCCAAGTGACTTTAAGACTGAAGTGAATTTAAGACTGCTAACTAAGAGGTCTTTATTTTCCAGTCCTTATCTGTATAAATCAGGCAGAAATAAAACCAATGAAGAAAAACTAAGATTGTTTATTTTAGATCTGAAAAGATTAGTCACAGTTAAATTAAAAATTGTGTTCATAAAAATATTGCAAAAATATGCTGATAGAGATGGAGGAATAGCTCAGCAGTTAAAGCGGTTGCCCAGCAAGTTCAAGGCCCTGAGTTCAGTCCCCCAAAGCCACAAAAGAGCGTAGTGGCTCACACCTGTAATTCCAGCACTCAGGAGGTTGAGGGAGAAGGATTACCGTGAATTCCAGACCAGGCTGGGCTGCACAGTGAGTTCAGGACCAGCCTGGATTGCAGAGCAAGACCCTATCTCAAAAAAAAAAAAAAATGCTGATAATATTTTCTAGATTTTCATTCACAACTTAACATAAAAAAATTAATGCTTAGCATAAATAATTAAATTTTGAGTATGAAAAATATACCGTATTCAGGATTGTTACACTAAAAAGTATTTCACTTAGGTGAGTAACAAACCGATTTACTAATTCATGAGCACATTCATTCCAAAATATCCTTCAGAACTTATTACATGCAATACTGTGGGCTTTATGGGGGAGTCGATCAAAAGCAATATAAAATTCAAGCTCAAGCTACAAGAAGTGTCCATGTTAGCAATAAAATAAAGTCAGTATTAAAAAGTTAGAGTGACTTCAGAAAATATGGCAGAGTAGGGAATTCGAAATATCTGACACATTGCTAAAGCAAGAAAAAAGTCTACAAAAATTGTCAGCATCAACTTTTTTGTAGTTCTGGAACCCAGCCAAACACAACAATCAAGAGAATGTTCAATGAAAGAAAAATATAGGTTTTGATATGAGAGCATTGATCTGTTTTAACTTACTCCGTTACCACCTCCCACAGTGCATTTCAGCAACAGCTGCGAAGATGAGAGTGCAGTCCAGGTGCAGGTTACTCGTGTCATAAGAAAAAGATATAAGCCTGTTGTTAAGGAAATGTGGTTGTACATGTTGACTTGTCTGGTGAGTCTCTTATCATTTCAAGTGCTTGCTGTTGTTAATCTGCTTCAGAGCTGCCACAGGATGGAAGCTCTTCCCAGGGGGTGTTGATTTAAAGTAACTAGAGGCAACAGGAGTAGGCATGATTGCTTGGAGCCATGTTTGATAGTCGTGACCAACAACAGACTGAGAAGCTCGGGAATGGAAAAGCTTGAGAAACTCGACAACTCCTTTTGGGTGTTGTTCCCTTGTCTGTAAGGAATGCAGAGACCATGCAAATACCCAGGTGGAGGCACAAAACCTGAGAAGATTCCGAAGTCTCACTTTCAGCGAGACTTTAGGCTCTGTGAGAACAGGACAGGGGGGCGAAGGAGGAGATATCACTGGCCCATCAGCGAGAGAATGCACCAATACAGAGGCACTCTACAAGAAGTGGAGGTTATATTTTTCCTTTTCTTTTTAATCCTCCATTTCTAAGAAAATCTCAGAACTCTAATTTGCCACCAAATTAACCATACAGAGGTTTCAGTGGCAAACAAAATAAAAAGTGTAGACACAACAAAATCGCTTCCGCAAAGGGATGAAGTGAACACTCATAACAAGTGACAGCAATGAATTGTGAGCGAGAAAATGTTCTGATTTCTAGAGTGACACATTGTAAATGCTCAAAACGTTTCTGAATGAAAAAATTATTGTATGTAAAGAAAAAGATGTTCTACCCTGCATATAGGAAACACACAATTAAGGAAGTCACTAAGGAAGTCTTAAACTTAGACTTGTATGACAAATAATTGAAAACAATAGTTTTACATAACCCACGATAACAGAAATTAGGAGAAAGAACCAAAGGATAACTAGAAAAATGATGCTTCATTGAACATATCACATTTACTGAACAGAAATCTGAAAAAGAGTCAAATGGAAACTTTAAAGAAGAACCAAATTCTGAAGGTAAATATATAATATCCAATAAAATTTTACTAGAAACGTCCAATAGTAGTTTTGAGGAAGCAGAAAAACCACTGCGATTGAATATAGATCATCTGAGATTATCCAACATGTGGGAGAGAAAGAAAAAGGATTGAAGAAAAGGAACAGAGTTTAAGAGACTTTTATCTCACCATTAGAAGTACCAAAAAGAAACAAGAGTTCTAGACAATGTACAAAAAACCCCCAAAATATGTATGTGTATATGTGTGTTTGTGTGTGCATTTTTTAAACCAGAGCCAAATCTTTCTATAATTGAAAAAATACAAGAATTTTTACACTGGAGAACCTGGAAGCTAAGGTTGCCTACATTCAAAGGACCCACACTAAGACAGAATCAAATGCAACATTCGAAACCCAAAGATGAAAATAAAATTTTCAAAACAAAGTAATTGCCTCACACGAAGGAAACCCACTAAAAATAACAGCAAATTTTGCCTTTGAGAACAAGGAGTCCGGAGAGCAATAGGAGGATATACTGAAATGCTGAAAGGAAGAAAATAATCAACTGACCATTCTACACTGGCAAAATTGGCTGTCAAAATTGAAGGCGTTAGCATGATACGCATGCTAGTAAAGCTTTAGGTGGTCCTCTGGTAAGGCTGGCCTCTAGAAAGTGCCAAAAGGAGTCCTTTGGGCTGCAGCGACAGGACAGCGCAAACAATCCTGAGCCCGTACAAGGAAGTAGCTGCAAGGGTAATGGTAAGTGCATAGGTTAAGAGAGCAGTCATTTTTATTTTATTTTCATCTCTCATTTTTCTTTCTATTAGACTTAAAATACATACACATACAAAATCATTATAAATCTATGGGGCTCATAATATACAAATGTGCAATTTGTGTCAAAAACTATATAGGTAGAATAATACAGAAGTAAATATAATGTATATGATAAGAGAGAAGCTGCTATTAATTTGGTTTATACTGTTCAAGGCTGAGCAACCTAATAACTTTGCAAAATATTATGCCAAAATAAAAATAAAAATGAGGTGGAGATACAACTCAACGTCTATGATTGAATTTTTGTTAACACACACACACACACACACACACACACACACATAAAGCCTAATGTAGGGGCTAGAGAAATAGTTCGGCAGTTAACACACTTATCTAGCAAATACAAAGCTCTAGGTTCAATTTCCCAGCACCACATAACCAGGCATGGTGGCAAATACCTGTAATATCAGCACCAAGAGACTAGGCAGGAAGATTGTCATGAGTTTGAGGTCATCCCAGAAAGAAAAGAGACTAATTGTAATCTCAAGGACAAACATTTTTAATAAAACATAATCAAAGGAAAGAGAAGAAAGGCAAAAGGAATGAGACGGGAGAGCTCTGAGGGTGCAGCTCAGTGATTAAAGCTCTTGCCCAGGATACACAAGGCCCTGGATTTAATTCCCCAGCAACACACAAAAAAATTAGCCGGATGTCGTGGTGCCCATCTGTAATCCTAGCACTTAGGAGGCCACGGCAGCAGAATTGCCAATACGTGGAGGACAACCTGGGCTGAGGTTGGACAGCAAAGCAAGACCCTGTCTCAAACAAGGGGGTGGAAGGGAAGGAAAAGAGTGCAATAGAAAAAGTCAAATAATTAAAAGTAGGGAGTAATGTAAGAATTGAGGAACAAAAACTGGAGATGAGATGCAGAAACCTGTCAGAACTAGACATGAAAACTCATACTAAGTATATAAAAATTATACTGTCTAAAATTAAAAGGCAGAAATTGGATAAATTTCCCCTTTGTGTGCATGCACACACGTGCGTGTGTATGTATGTGTGTGTGATACACAACATTTAGGTTGAGCTTTTTTGTGCACATATATACCACACCAACATTACTATCCCTTCCCCTTTCTGGCCCTCCCACACCCTAACCCAAGCATGGATTTTTAGAATGCAACTCTTTTCTGTCTACAAGATGAACTTTAAGCCCAAAGAGTAATAGAATGTGACAGACTGAAAGAGAAAAGCCAAGGAAAGATATTCTAGAAAGAGACCAAAAGAGCCCTCCCTGTCTGTGCATTCATACCAGATAAAATACACTTTAAAATGAAAGTTGCTTTAAGAAAAAAAAGGACAATATGTTGTACGATGCACAGTGATGGAAGTGTCAACCCTTAAATAATGCAAAACAATTATAAATATGTATGTCAGTGCTTCAAACTAAATGAAGCAAAAAATAATAGTAAAAATATATGACATGAAAATGACAAAAAAGAACTATAAGAGTTTCCGACTTTTATACCTCATTCTATAATAAATAGAACATTTAGACAGAAGATTAATGAAAATAGAATATTTTGCCAAGCATGGTAGTGCACACCTGTCATTCCAACACGCTGGGCAGAGAGGAATTCAAGATGAGCAAGAATAGGTGACTAGCTTAGTGTTTAGCAAAAGCTGGGGCTTTGGCTCAATGCAAGGACCCTAGGTCCAATAATCTCTACTGTAAAAACAAGTACATTAAAACTATGTAAGTATTACTTGAATAACAATACTCCAGCTGAACTTAATAGACAATCAACTTAACAATAATAAAATACATAATTGCTGAAGAGAATAGAAAATATTGTCCAAAATAGATGGCATTTTAGTACTGAAAATAAGTCGCCATAAACCTCAAACCACTGAAATCAAATCAGCAACTTGTCAATCAGAATAGAATGAAACAAAAACATAACAAAATAAAACTTTAAAACGTATATATAAGAAGAAATCAAATACAGTCTTAAAATTCATTGGGACAAAGAAGAAATTCTTAAAGAAATTAGACTATTTTGAGATAAAGGAAGACAAAAAACAAACAAACAAACACAAATATATATATATATATATAGCTGGGAATATACCTTAGTAGTAGGGCGCTTGACTAGAATATCCAAGGTTCTTGGGTTCAACCCTAAACACTGAAACAAATAACCAAAAAAGAGCCACGAAACATTCATCTAGCTAAACGTTGAGGAGAAGGGTCAGATTTTGTAAATATTCCATCAAAAAGGACTATCTTCACATTTTAAGGAAATATATGATACTTAAATATGTATCTTATAAAAGTATGTAAAATTCACCCCATACTGAAAGACAACAAAGTAAATAATTAAAATTATACAAGAGATATTTTAAAGTGGAGATCAGAAAAAACAGAGGTGATTGATGAAACCAAAAGTTGCATTTTGAAAATACTAACAAAAATTGAGGAGCATTTACATAAACTCAATAAGAAATATGAGAGATTACTAAAATTACAAAATTCAGAAATAAAAGAGGGGTAAAATTAAAAAATAAAAACTGTTGCCTCCTGTTCTTCAGGTCATTTCTAAAAATTCCTTTGATATTTAAAAACTAAATAAATGTGTATGTTTTTCTCTTATTAATATGCTTTTTATTGTGGAGGTCTAAGCCATAAATCTTGTTAGAGAGGAGAAAAGATAATTTTTATCTCATAAATTCATATGGAGACATCAGTGGAATGGAATTAAGAGGCTAGAAATAATTCTATAGATGTATAGTACCCCCCAGAGTATTGTCAATTGCACTTTATAGAGAAAGAATAGTCCCTAGAAATGGTACTAAGACAACTAGAAATCTAATATAAAAGAATAAAATTGAATTCTTACCCTCCCACATAAAAATATAACTCAAAATGTTCTGAAAGATCGATATGTAAGAGCTAAAACTATAAATTGGAAGAAAACTGTAAGGAGAACAGTCCTTTGAGCCCTGGTCAAAACACCCCCATCTTGCTGCAGCCCACTCTTTAGCTGTCCGACGGGCCTTCACCCATCGTGTGCCAAGGCTGTGTGTCAGATTACAGTATCCAAAACCATCCACTACTATGGGCTGACAATGCTTGCTGAGACTCAGGGCAATCGTAACAGAATGTGACGGGAATGGAGTACGTGCTTTTCTCAAGGATCCTTTGCTTCTGTTTTCAGTTGTTTGTCTTAGAGCACTATGAAACCAGTAGCTGAGCAAAGGACAGTTGGCAGCTTCCATAGTGCTGCAAAATGCAAGTCATCCACAGTCGAGGAACCTGTAATAAACTCACTCACTTGCTAAGCTGAGCTTGTCTGAGTCATTCTTTGAACTGTGGGCGCCTTCTCAAGTTTGAGACAGATGTTTCCTTACATGATTCCAGAAAATTCATGGAACAAAAATATAAAGGTAAAGTTTTACATGTTTTGATTTGGCAATGACTTAATATAATCCGAAATCACAAACAAGAAAACAAAATAAATTGAGCCTTATTAAATTAGAAACAGCTGTACATCAAACAACTCTATTGGGAAAGTAAAAAGAGAAATTGGAAATACGATGTATTGCATGCAGATCGTGTGAAAGCACTCAGTCCCATCGCTAGCATTGGAGGCTCTAACTTTCAAAAACATTGTGGATTTTATATCGCATGATGCACCAAACATTGGCCACTGTCTGAGTCGTGTTCAAGCCTTCACTGTGTGAACTGTTTAAAACATCTACTTGAATTTGGGTGAAAATAATACTCTTCCAATGTTAGACTCTACAGATAAACATCGTGGTTGTGTGGTGTTCAGTTTTACGAAGGCTCACATATACTAAGGGAACTTACAGGGAGAAGGGGAGGACACGTCCTTTGGGAATAGGACATGAAACAAATTAATGAATAAGATTAATGGGGACAAAAATGTGAGCATTTAATTGGCAAGGGATTAAGAGGATATAAGGACATAAAAAAGGAAAAGTATCACTCTCAAGAAAGCTTCAAGACACAGATACAGGAATGAAAATCCATGTCTTCTGTACATGTGATGCTCGATTAAAAACTGTGAGCTGGAGATCATGCACAAATGAGAATGAATCAGGTTTCAGATATTTGAGAGCCTGGTGTCCCCAGCTCTCCCTCTGGTGTGCTACTAGATGAGAGTCAGGCTCTTCACAAGCTTTTGTGGTCAAATACATCAAGCACTTATGCAACCTAAGTGTCTTCACAGAGGAGCATTAGAGTCACAGAGTTGAGCAGAATGAAAGTTACCTAGTCGATCTTGGCCAGATATCTGAAAACAGTGTGAATAGGGCCTGATTCTTGTAAGCTCACCCTTTTATTTTGATACACACTATGGCTTTTGCTTTCAAAAAATGAACAATTTCCTGAATTACCAGATAGCTTTTATGCCTTTCAAGAACACATATTAATATCACATATTAATGGAGTTCAGCATGGGATTTTTATATGGGCAAACACTGATCAAATTCAACATTTTTCCAACCCCCGTGCCCTTCCCCACTTCTAATAATCACTATTTGACATTCAGTTCAACAACTTCTAGCTTCTACCTATGAAAAACAACCTGCAGTCCTGGTTTTCCGTCCTCGGTCTATTTTACTTAACATTAAAGTCCTTCTCTTCTATCCTTTTGCTGCAAATGACAAAATCTCATTCTTCTTAGTTACTGAATGATACTTCGGCACTATTCGTAACGCCTAAGATATAATCATTGTTTTTAAATGGTGGCTGGATTTTTTTTTTACTAGAGTGTAGATAATTCCCAAAAACGAAGTTTCTTTTCGTTTTCGTTTTGTTGTTTTTTTTGTCAAAGTATTGGAACTATTAGCATTGTAGAGGCGTTTTCCCCCAAGTTCAATTAGAAATGCCAAGCATACAAATTGCCAATTAAGAAATCAATAGTAAAGCATTTAGTCACTTTTTTAACAACGGACATTCATCTAGCCAATAAAAATTTGATTACGTACTGTAGCCATGTTCCACACAGTAGGATCACAATGATGAGCCAAGAGCTCGGTACGTGAAAGTGCACTGCACATCCCTGACTTTCTTTCCACACGGGAACATTACCACAACATTATCTTTCCTGCTTTGTCTTAGTTACTTTTCATTGCTGTGACGCAATACCCGACACCCACAAACTTAGGAAAGGTTTATTTTAGCTCACAGTTTCGAAGGTCACAGTCCATTCAGGGGCGGCCGGCAACAATCGAAGTACATGGCAGAGAGAGAGGTGGAGGCGGCTTCTCCGGACGAACAGGAAGACAAACTGAAGCTAGTTGAGACTAGTCCCCGCCCTCCAGGAAGGCAGGTGCAGCTTATATAGCCTCTCAGGTCTCCGCCCACAAACCACTCCCTCCTGCATCCAGGTGTGGCCACTACACACAGTTAGTCCTAATTTAACTGCAATCCGCCCCTCCACACCAGACCCCAATCCACCAACATCACATGGTTCCATAGACAATTGACAACACTAAGATACATGAGACTATGGGGGACACTCCAGATCCTAACCACAACATGCTTTATTCCTAATAAGAATCTACAGGAATTTTGGCTTTGTTTTGTTTTTAAATCCCTGCCCTCATAATTCTTCAGCATTATCTCAGAAGGCTTCAGGAATTTTTGTGAAAATTTTTTATCAGATTCTAATGATCATACATGTGGAAAACCCTCACTTGGTGGATCTTTCTTAATTCGTAGAAAGAGAATGCATAAAAATTAAATCCTTTCAAAAATTAAAGCAGATTTGCTATATTGTGACTATGAGATATGCTGGTAAGAAGCATTATAAAATCTGCTCCCTTCACCTTGGCAGAGTAAAGCCAAGACTTAAATTAGCTATTTTACAATTATATGAAGCCATTTCACGGCATTGCATTACCTCTGAATTAATTAACCATAAAAAGCTAATAACTAGTTTTCTCCCTATATTTTCTTTTGTAACGAAAGTGAATGAAAATTCAAAGAAATAATAACTTGATCATTTTTAAAAACCCAAAGATTTTTTATGTCCAATCTAATTTGTGTGATAATAACATTCTGTCAACCTTAATTTTTACTCTGAATTTTCAACTGGTGACAATATATGTAGTCACGTTTTTCTTTGTACTTAGCTAGGAATTCGTAAAATAGGTGACATTTTAATCCAGAGAGGATGAAGAAAATATATTTGTGATATAAGCTGTGAGATACTGCCATATAACTCCCAAAGTACCTTGCAATTCATCTATGTGACAGTTGTTATTGAAGCTTAGGATCATTAGCACAGGGAACTTGGCAAGGACAGAGGACTGGGTTATAAATATTGGCTTCCGGTGTCATTTAAGGACGAAGCTAAATTCTCAGAATGTAGTAACATGGATTAGAAGGGAAATCCCAGTTGGCACAAAAGTAACCTGAGAGATTAATGAGTCAGACCAAAGGAAACATAAAATAAAATTTTAATTCATGTTTTTTTTTTTTTGATTTTAAGGAGTTTATGTAGTAGAGCTGACAGGGTTTGATTTTTGAGAGTTACGTGTTGTCTACATGATGCAGTTTATTTAAGCTTCCTGAAACTCATTTCCTTCCAGAGTAAAATTGTGAGTTTTTGTGTCTTCAAGCAATGTAGTGTGTGGCACATAACAGGTGCTTATCCCTCCTCTTCCTCTTTGATCATTTTCTTATCTTTCCCCCATTTTCTTCCTGTTATTACTAACATCATCATGATTATACAGCAAGTATTTCTTTACCTGGTTCCCTTAAGATTTTTTCATGTGTATGAGTTCTTTTTTAAAAGTTGTAATTAACTACTAGAAAAGCTCTATGTACAAAACACGTAGATAAATCACTTTTCCGGATAATGTGCAATTTGAGTATAATAAGTTACATTTATTGAAACATTTATTTGAAAATGTTCAAGACTTTTTAACATATGGCATGCATTCTGCCAGGATGAAATGTAAGTGATGAAAATAAGGACAGAAATAACAAAACAAGGTCAGAAAAAGTTTATGTGCCCGTGAATTTCATAAAATCATTTGTGAATATTTGACTGAAAATACACCTTTGCTTTTACGGTAAGCCAATAAATGTGATATTCTAATGATATAACAATATAATATATTACAGTAATATTGTAATAACATAATACAGGTTATGTATTGCAATCATAATAATATTATAATAATGATAAGAGGATCAAAACTCATGAGAAAATGAGAAGATAGGAAAAAGTATTTCATGAGTTCACGAAAATTCTAGCTTTGCTACAACATAGAAAAATAGCAAGAATGATGCCAAATCTAATACTTACTGCCATAATTTAAATCATATACTGAGCAACTGATTTGAACTTTTACTGCATTAATTAATAAATATTCATTTAATAAATACATATCCAATGTGTACATAATTAGTAATAAAATCTTTTCAAGATACATGTGCCAATTCTCATTGTCTTGAAACATCTATTGGAAGATAAATACAGCAGAGTCCAACACAACCACATTTTATTAAGGAAGATGGTAAATCATTGTGGAAAATACTAGAGAAGCCAGATGGGAAGTGATACTATCTGGCCTCTGAGCTCACAGCAGCTAGGTGTGGTTGCTTACACCTGTAACTCCCAGCTAGGTGTGGTTGCTTACACCTGTAACCCCAGCTACTGAGGAGGCTAAGGCAGGTGAATTGTGAGTTTGAGGCCTGCCTGGGCAATTAATAAGATATTTTCTCCAATGAAAAGAAGGAAAAAAAAGAAAGAAGAAGAAAAGAAAGAAGAGGAAGAAGAGAACAAGAAAAAAAGAAATTGATGGGCATTAATTTTCTGTGAAATCACCACATCTCTGCCTTTAAGTTTTCTCTCTTTTTTAAGTGTAACGTTGGTAACAAATAATATCGAATCCTCCTTCCACCTCCAAGTAACTTACTGACTCTCTATCTAAGAGGCTGTATTCCACACATTTTTAAAGATTTACTTAGTGCATATCTAGTGTTATCATGCTGCTAAGAATACCATAACTTTGCAGGTTTATAAACAGCTCGCACTTACTATGAGTCTGAGACTGCAAGTTCAAGTTCAAATCACCAGCAAAGTCAGCGTCTGGTGAGGGTTTGCTCTCTGGTTCCTTAACTCTTTCCCATGTTCTTCCATAGAGAAATCCCTCTGGAGTTTCCTTAATAAGGAAACCAAGCCCTTCGCACCGGCTTCACCTCCTAACACTAGCAATGTAGGAGTTAGAATATCAGCAAACAGAGCTTAGAGATGGGAAACATAAACATCTCTCAAGAACTGCTACAATTAAAATGCGACATAAAGATTATTTTTTTTCAGTTTTGCCTCAAAACAAATAGGAATTGTTCCTTAGAACAGAAATCAAGTAATTAAGCAACAAATTGTTAAGTGAATACCAACTAGCTGTAACTTATTTCAGACAGACTAAGTGTAGTTTATAATAAGTAAATGATGGATGCTAGGTAGGTGAGTGGACAGTTGAATACATATGTAGTACAGGGGTCGGGAGATGGAATTCAAAGGCTGTCCCTTAGGTCAAAAGAGCATCGCCGAGTAAATATTGCCAAAATTATTTTGTATAATTTGCAAGAACCACATAAGCTCCTCCAAAGTCTTTAATTTTGCCTTGACTTTTCCGATAAGTTGCTAATTTTTCCTTAGAAAAGAGATATACTTGGAAGAGTTTTCACAAAAATGGTTTCGTTTTTAAAAGAATAAATAACTGGTTCACCAAATATTTGTTGAAGGCCTCAGTTTGTTGCCACAAACACACAATAACCTCAGATTTCAGCTTCCTCACATGTAGAAAGTAAAGATAGATCAAAATGGGTTCACGGTCCTTTGGGAACAATAATACACTAGGAGAGTGTTAAACTACTACTCATCTGTAAGCTAGAATAAAAATGAGAGGAAAGCCTACTATGTGTTTTTCTTTAAATATAGTAAAACAAAAATTTTAGAGGACTGACAGCTTGCTTCCAGGACTATTAATTTTGTTGAAAACATACTTTTATTTATTTTTTAAGAAAATGATGGCCCTGGTACAAGATAGAGATTTAACACTTGTCTCACTGTATCTTAAATCTTCTTATATAACTCTGCCTAGAAACCAGCATCGTCTAATACTTCCCATCAAATGTTATAAAATAACAAGGATTTGCAGTGAGACTTATGTACTCCAAACTTTGGAAAGTTGTATTTTACAATTAAACCCGATGTTGTCATAGAATAATTGCAAGCTATGAATGAAGTGAATGACTCTATATTTCTTTATTTACATATTCCACCCTTTCCCCTTCCCACCCTCTCACATATCCCCCTACTTTCATTTTCTTGCACCATATATTTCAAGAAATATTTTATATATGAATAAGTTTGAATCTTCAGTATGATAACCTATTTCTTAGAACGTGCTGTAAAATCCCTGTATTTTAAAGTTCTTATTTATGTTTTTAAGACAGGATCTCACTCTTTAGCCCAGCTAGCTCCTGAACTCACTATATATCTAAAGCTGGCCTTGGACTCAGGACAGTCGGCCAATCTAAGTCTCCCAAGTGCTGGGATTACAAGCATACCCCACCATGCCCAGCTGGTACTGGGGAATCGAACTCAGGTACTTAGAACTTGCCTCGTACCTGCTAGGCAAGTGCTTTAACCACTGAGCTAGTCCTCCAGCTCATTTTAAATTATTTTTTACAGTTAAGTGTACATTATAAATGTTAACCGATGTGTAAATGACATAGTATCGCCAGTGGTATTTTATTTTTTTTAATCATAACAAATACAGTAACATTCAAGATAACCAATCCTTGGGACAAATTCAACTCATAGAAGTTTCAAGAAGGAGCCTGAAAACATTTTATGCCCTTTAGGTTCTAAACATTTGTACTTATAAATAAGTATCGTAAACATTGAAGGCCAAAATCAAAACTAAAAGCACAACCAAAAAACCTTAAGCCTTCTGTCAAATCGTTTTCCAAGAGAAATAAAGCACAACAACAAACAGAATTATAGGCTGGAAAATATGTGATACTTGCACAGTACAACCTGTTTGTGGTATGAAATGAGAGTGCATACTTCCCTGAACGTGAATGTTGCTTTGACAAAGACATTTCCTTCAACAACTGAAATCTCAAAACATTTCAGAATGACGTATTGATGGAATGTTTGTATAACTGAAAGAGAATCCAAGTATTCAAGTATTCACATTGCTTCAATTTCATTCAGTTTGCATCCAGGGTTGGAAATAGAGCACAGAACTTTCGACCGGACATCCGGACATCACTGCTAACCAGAGGCTCACGTTCTTTTGCTATTTATACCATTTGTTTAGTTTTTGCATTTCCTTTGCCTGGACAGGGACTTTCTGCTTCTAGTCAATTTCACTCTTATTTTTGGCACATGTGTAAATTTTCCAGTACTTCTGGAAAATGTTACATCTAACAAATTCTTTGCAAAGAGATGATGGAAACATTCCTATTGGGATTTAGAAAATTGGGGGATGATAGCTGTTATGATTAACCCAATAGCTACTCATAATATTAAAAAGATACGTCTCTTAATGGTGCTTAGAACAACTAGCAGGAAATGGTGCCTCCGCTCTTCCACCCTTGTTTAACACTACTTTCCAGTTTTACCATCCTACTCTTTAAAATATGAATTATCTTCATGATTAGCCTAGAAAGAGGTCATATGTGTAGTCCATGCAGGCCTTGCTGAGTTTTGTGAGTGATTCATTCAAAATTCCTATCAGTAATGAATCCCGGAGAACTTAATTCTGGTCCCCGGTGGGTGCAATTAACTCTGGTCTCTCATAAGTTACTAAATTCTTTTATGTTTAATCACATTGAGTTTCTTTAAAACTAAATTTTGAGGTGTTGTAACACTACAACTTCTTCTTCAAAAGTGGCCAAAGGTAAGGTGATATTTTAATTGTACTTTTTTAAGTTATAGCTCTCATAGATTAAGCATACTCAGTGAAAAAGAAGTCTAGGAATTAATTCCCAGATCAATATTCCTCCAACACCTTTATGCTTACAAAAAGAAGTTTCCTTATTCAAATGTCAGCGCTTATTGTGATAACTCTTAACGGGTGAGCTCAACTTTATCTACCAGCCAGTTGGAAGTAAATTTTTATTTGCTGTAAAGTTCAATCAGAAGAAAATTTCCATGTCAAGGTAGCCAAAGTAAAAATGAACAGGAAGCTCTAACTACAGCTGGGAGAGGAAGGAAAGGCCATTTCCTTTACCAGCTCTCGTCTTGGCCCTGGATGTATTATGACCGAGATCATTTTGCCTCCAGCCGTAGGCAGGACCCTTATTGTCAAGAAAAAAAAATGTCCTCTCTAAGGGGTACCAAGAGAACATTCTCCCAGTGTCTCCAAGGAACACCCTGAATATCAAAAACTGTTCATTTTTAGCATGGGTAATTTTCGATCTAAGACAAAATATTTAGGTGAAAGGTTATAGCACTCAAAGTATGGTTAACAAGAGTTTTATATCCCTATGATAGAAATGTTTTTGACCACCTTAATTTTCATGTCCTTTTGCAATCAAGGAATAAATTGCTAAAATTATCTAAACGTGAAAGGAAGTTGGAGACTAAATTAAGGTTATGATTTACACTTTGAAAAAATCCAAAATAATTGTCAATGAATATTTTTTGTCCTTTACCTTGAATAACTACTAATACAGGTAGGATTTTTCAGTGGTACTACAGTCATCCAAGTTATAGCCATTGGTTCAATCAGGCGAGGAGCACATGGAATTTCTCTGTATTATCTCTCCAGTAATCATTTCAAACATCTTAGTAAAAAGTCTCATGCTGTACAATCTACTTGGATGTAGTATTTCTACTTTTAGATCAAAATAACCCCAGTATATTTTTCTATGAATTTTTAATTTTATATTTGGCACTTTAATGGCAAACATGAAATCTTCCAATGATATTATTTAAGACTAAGTGGAATACTAGATTTCTCTTGTTTGTGTCCTCCTGCCTCTATATCCACTTCAACAATAGGAAGCTATTTTGAGGGAGGTAAAGTTGAAATCTGCTTCTTCCCTTCACGCTCAAAATTGAAGATATTTCACTGCTGTGGACTTGCAAAATTTTTAATTTTGCTGGTCAAGTATCAGAGCTATCCAATGTCTCCTCAGGGACTCACTTAAAAAATTGACATTATATTTTTTTAAATGCCTGTTCAACTTAGCTAGGAGAGAAAGAAGTACTCGATAATTGAAGGGAGGCTATGGGAAGATCAGAAATCCTAAAGACACAACACAAGCAGAAGAAAACAGCAGCTCCAAGCCAACTGAGTGCAGTTCTGAGTCACCGGAATCCTCAAATGCAGAAAATCTCAGAAACCAGAACCTCTGAGCAAGGTAAGTCTGGATCTGGGAGAAAAGGAAATTGACAGCAGCTGGTAGCCCCAGCCTCCAAACACAAGACCAAACTGCAAATACAATGCAAGCTTTCTCTAAACTAGGACTCCCGGAACCTAGATCAGAAGTACTGCTGGGCAGCCATAATAGACAATAATGTAAGCAGGAGTCATTAAAACTAAATAAATAATTAAATTAAATAAAGGGATGAATCTGAGACTGAACAGTTTCGAGTGAAATCCCATTCAGAGAGGATCTGGGGTCACTCTTAAACAGAGTTTAGGAAGAAACTGGCACAAGAGACAGTTGAGGAGAGGAGAGAAAGAGTGGCAACACCCTGACTGCTCAGGTGGGTGGTGGGAACATTTCAGAGGACAGAGACCGCTGCCCTTGCGGAAGGGAAGCCGGGACAGGCAGGAAAGCTTTGCTGAGGGGCCTGAGAGTGAACAAGACACCTCAGAGGCCATCAGGCTGCTGAGTTCTTCCTCACTGCCTTCTCGCACCACCGAACTCAGGAATTGTGGCTACTCTTCCACACCCTCATACCTGTTCAAAGAACTCTCTCAGTGAGGCCTTTATAGTGATGTCCCTAAAAAGCAGAAAAATGGGACGAAGACAAGGCAGCAGGACACAGACTAATGTCATGGGCACTGAAACAGTGGAACTCATAAAAGAAGGAAGTCAAAGTAAATAAAAGAGCTCAAGAGCCAGTTCAAACAAGGTATTCTCAAAGAAACGCAAGCAATGTTCAGTGGGCCTGAAGAGAAATTTGGTAAACAAGTGGTGGTTCTAATGTATGTAAGGCTCACTGAGCATATAGAAGCCACAAATGAAAAGTTGGCTGAGGTAAATAAAAGATGCAAGATATGAAGGGATATTTTATAGAAAAGTAGAAATTATGAAAAGAATCTAGCTGAAATTCAGGATACAAAAATACATTTAAAATCAGGGAAACTTATGTCAAAAATTGTGAGGACAGAATTTCAGGCTTTGATGACAAGGCTGAGGAAATACATGCTATAATTAGTCATGACTACAAGATTAGAAGTGAACGAAATAGCTATATACAGCAAATGATGGATGATTCAAAAACAATCAATCTCAGAATTATGGATGTGGGAGAAAGTGCAGAAGACAGCACTGACATGTGAAGGATTTATTCAGTGAAATCATACAAGAATTTTTTTTAAATCTAAGACAAGAAGTTAATCTCGAGGTAGAAGCAGTTTATAGAATGCCAATAATCTCAATCAGCAGCAAGACTTTCCACAACATATTACAATGAAAACCTCATAAATACAACATAAAGTAAATATTAAAAGCAGCATATTAAAACAGTACCAGTTATCTCAAAAAATTTGTGAAAATTCCACCCGTCATAATTATTATTTTTAATAGTGTATTAGCTTACAAAACATAATAATTATATTCAACCTGGGGAATTAATATAAAATTTTAATCTGCAAAACATTTTTGATCTTTAAGATGTGTGTAGATATTTAGTTGGGATTGGAGTAGCAGAAGGCAACTGTTTTGATTTAGGATATTGTCAGTTCTGAAAATAGTAAAATTTGGTAAATAAGTCATTCTTGGGGTCTTTTCCTAAAAGCTGTCATTGAGTGGTGAAGAGAAAAGATCACGTATCCTTAGTCCATTGGCTAAGAACCAAGTTGGCTATTAGTTCAACCTGTGACTAGTGAATTTAACTCAAGTTCATGCTCTGTAACTAAATTTGTGATAGCGATCTTATCCGTTTCTTCCTTGTTTGGAAAGAACTCTTTAAAATTCTGAAATAAGTAAGTATGCCATTAGGTTTATTGCTTTATGTGTAGTATACTTTTGTGACATACATTTAAGTTTATTTAACGTACCAGTTCATTTATATGGTCTTGTATATAAATTTAGCCTAAGAAAACTGACTGATGTGATGATAATCTGAATGTCTTTTGTATAGCAGTACAATTGATAACAGCCAAATCTTGGAAGAAGCCAATATGCCCGAGTACAGGTAACTGGATAAAGAACATGTGGAGTATTCCTCCAGTGGAGTATTACTCTGCCATTAAGAATGAAAAATTTGAGTCATTTTTAGGAAAATGCATGTACCTTGAAACCATTATGCTCAGCAAAATGAATCAGACTGAGAAGGTTAAATATCTGATGGTTTCTCTAGTATGAGAAACCAGACCATAAAAAGTATAAGAGACATGAAAGAAAGTAAGAAGATGAGCTTTGTAGAGAGGGAAGGGAAAAGGGGGGAGAAAAGGTGACAGGGAAAAGGGGAGGTTATATGTTTAAGAAATAAGAGATAGGTGTGATAATGGGAGTTAGGGGCATAGGAGAGGCTATGGGAGGATCAAAAGGGGAGACGGGATAGATTGTAATTTTGACACAATACATAAATGCACCAAATACTGAGCTTCAGCGTCAACATTACTCATTGCATATGCATCAATAAGCAGATTTTTCTAAAATTTTAATTTCTTATGATTTAATCAGACTGTTGAAATTAATTAGCAGTCACTATATCTCTGGTTAACCAGGTTGCTCAGTTACTTACAGACTCATTTATTTATATCTGCATCTTCCTACAAATATGTCAGGTCATCATTTTTCAAAAACTTTAATAGTATTCATTTTTCTTCAGCAAAATTTCAGAAATATCCTCTATTGATTACTAGTTTTTAAAAATAATACACATTGACAATATTGCCATACTGTCGACATAAGTCCCACCGTCAATAAAATTGAGGACTTGATAGAGAATATCATTTAAAACTTGATATTATAGTGATAATATTAGTTTTTAAAAGATTAAATAAATTATTTAGTTCTCTGTTGTCAAATAGATATGTTTTGAATTCACTACCACTTCAAAAGCATTCGATTTTATTTAAAGAATTAGACACAGTAAATTTTTAAGACAATTTTTTGCATTTTGTCTGTAGAGTTATTTCAAATGAATATAAAATTTTAAAATATCGGTAATATAGGATTTCTATTCGTGATAAAATATCATCAATTGTAAAAAAATCACTCCGACAATGGAATTTTGTCTTATTTTTTAATTTCTTTCTTTCCTTTGATATCCTGACATTTGTCTCTTTTTCTGGCTGCGAAACATTCGTAATCAATTTGTATGTCTCACAAACACAAATGTCTTGGAAGTTGTTTCCTGCTAGGAAAAACAGAAGAAAAAATTAATGCCACAGTTTGTGTATCCATTGGGTAGTGGGAGGGACAAAAGGAGAGTCCTTGTCACCCTGACAAGATATGTAGGTGCACAAAATGCTAAACTTCATTGTAAACCTTAAATTTTGCGCTTATACGCATCAATAAAATGGGGAAAAATAATTAAAGGCATGGAAAAGCATGCTCTTGAAAACTAGGTCTCTAACGGTCAAAAGTGTGTCTCTATGATGATTTAAATTTTTCAGAAAAACAATAAAAATGTTATTTTTCTATCATAACAATGATGGAAAACTCCTCTGAAGTTTATCATTACAGTGTATGACACAACTAATTATTCAAACTGATCTTTCAAACTATAGTTGATATATACCAAAAGGAAATTACCAGGAAAATGATACATTTTAAACTTTTCATTGCATCATACCAAAAATTAATAATCACAGAGTGACCTTTTTGTTATTGAGGCTAAACCAACATAACATAAAATGAATCAGTTTAAAACATATATGAAGTGGTACTTAGGACCGATACAAAGCTATACAAGCACCGCATGTATCCAATTCCCAAACAATTCCACCAACTCAAATGCAAACCTCTGACTTGTTAAGTCCTCTTTCCCCACTCCATCCCACCCCTCACTTGACAAATGTTCATCTGTTTTCTATTTGGATTTAAATACTCTAGATGTGTTTCATAGACATAAACTATACGCTATGTAACACGGAGAGCCAGCAATTTCTATTAACGTGACATTTTCAAGTTTCCCTAATGTTATAGTGTGCATCAGAACTCCATTGTTCTGTAAGGAGGAACAATATTCCATTTTTATGAGGCTTTAGAGATGCCACATTTTGTTTATCCATTTCTCTGTTTGGAGACATTTGGGTTCTTTCTGCTCTTTAAATATTGTTAATAATGCTGCTATGAGCAGTCAGGTAAAAACACAAATGCTCTTCTAGTTTCAATAGTGTTATGTGCCTCTAAACCTATTAAAAATTGAAAATATTATAATCCAAACAGGCATCTCATGTATCAAAGCTACAAAACTCATAATGTAGAAACAGCATTCACTGTAGAGTATCAGTTGTCTGTCCTCGTGACTGTCTGACTTCCAGGGAGCTGTAGCTTCCTAGCACTGCTGAGGGTCAAAGAAAATACTGCACGTGTCTTCCCCAGGAATGTTCAAAACAAAAACTTTAAAAATCCAGTTTCTACTGATAAAGTATTACTCTGTCACCATTATGAGGGTGAAATATCAGAAGGCAAATCATCTCTGTCATAGATCATCTGTATTTATTTGAATAACTAAAGGACCTGTGTCTGCGTCTTATCTTTTTGGAGCATAGAATTGTCAGGTCCTGTGATACTACAATCTTGAGTTTTTGAGGAGTTGTTGAACTATTTTCCACAGTGGCTGCGTCATTTTATCATTCCCGATGACATGTGAGGACCCTGACTTCCACTTATCCTTGCCGACACTTGTGATTTCGCAGTGATCACTGATGATGGTAATGAAATAACAATCTTAGTTAGTTAAAAGTGGCAACTCATCATGCATTTGATATTCATGCTCATCACCAATTGTGTTAAGGACCTTATATGAGTGGTTGGTCATTTATACACCTTGTTTAGACAAACATATATTCAATTCCTCTGCTTGTTTGCTTGCTTAATATTTATTTATTTACTTACTTATTTACTCTTCTTTGTTTTTGTGACACTGAGGATTGAATGTGGGGCCACTGAACTGTGCTCAATTTCCAACACTTTGATATATATATCTTGAGACAAGGCCTCACTGAATTCATATGTTGTCAGGCTGGGCTTGAACTCGAAATACTTCTGCCTCAGCCTCCCAAAGTACTGTGATATGGGCATGCACCACACCGTGTCTGGCCCGTTAGTCATTTTTATCTTTATTTTTTTCTTTTTGTTGTTGAATTACACAGAAGTGCCTCAAATATTGCGCTTTTCTCAGATATGTATTTTGTGAGCAGGCACAAAGCGGGGATTTTATAGCCTTTTAGCACATATATTATGCTTACTCAAACCATGGGTAAAATGATTCTGACTAAATAGGAAGTTACTTATTGAGAGCCACGGCTCTTAAGTTAAATGTTTTCCTAATGTAGATTTTGTTGAAAGTATGATTTTTATGAAACATGGAGTTAGTTGATACTAATCCAGAATTGCACCATATTCAATTTTTTAAAAAAGCATTTAACTACTCTGTTCCTGACTTGTTTTTTGCCAACAATGCCAACACAGGCCTTCCTTGGTTTGGCGACCATTGGGTGGTTTCTAATTCTGTGTAATAGGTAAGCATATCTGTTGATCTGTAGCACAATCTTCAAATTATGAACAAGAGTGTTCTAAGCTGTGCCTACAGCTATGATCCCTCTTTTTTATATAGTGCTATAATTTTATAAAGTTTTTTACGATAATATATTATTTGCTCTCACTATGACCCCTTGAGTTAAGCAAGACGTGTCTTTTCGTCAGTAATCTCATAAGAAAACTGTATCTTTGCAAAGCTAAATTATTTTCCAAAGTCACAGAGCGAAAAATAGCAGATCAGTACTCACAACACACTCCTAGGAATTTGGGCCAATGTTCTCTCCTTTGAGATTCTGAAGCAAATTTTAAAAAGCAGCTTTTCTAAAAGATTATTTTAGCTCATTACTGAAAATGTCTAAGAAGTGAGAAAGACTCATAAAATGCTACTTTCCTCTAAATGAATGTGCAGCCCATATTTATAAGCTTTTAGTATAATAATTTTATAACCAAACAGCTGCTGAAACAATGAATTTTTATGACCAGTGTCTCAGTTGGCATTTTCTCCTAAACATTGTAAAATAAACTTTTTGCGAGATAATTCATCCAGTTCAGATGCATTTAATAGAAGCATTAGGGAAAAATAAACAATGGAAGGAGAATCTATGAAATAAAATCACACTGGCAGGCGAGTAAAATCAAAGCACACGCTGGTTATCTATTATTTTTCCTCAGGCATGAGGCTGTTGAGAGTGTTTAATAGTTCTTTCAGATTCTCTGCAATGATCACAACTAGAACTGTTCTAAAAAGCTGCATGAGAAAGATACTCTTAGTTCATCCTATACCAACATACAATTGAGCAGCCTTCAGGTAGACTGCCCAGTGCTGTAAATTAAGGCAGGATTAAAAACACGAGTAAGAGTTAACCTTGTTCAAGAAACATGGCAGACGCACATACATAACTAACGAGATTATGAAAGTATTTGCAATGCCAATATAGTGAGTTGCCCCAAGAGGTAGAGCATTTACTTTCCCCGGGGGAAGGATGGGCTGTCCTTCCGCTCAATGGTTTTTTTACAAGGACTGATCCACAGCAAGGGAGCAATAGTGAATCATTTCTAAGAGCCCTTCCAATTCTCCCATAAACTCCCAAATAATACAAACTGCAGTTAAAGTTATCAAATAAACCCTTTATCAAAGCACTTGCTTGCTGTTGTGCTAGTGTTTTTCCCTGCTTTTGATCTTTCTTTATTCATTATTCATCTGCACTTCTGAAATATTTTTATTACTTCTTAAATGAAACATTTTTCCCTAAGAAAAATAGCCCGGCGTGTCTTTTGTAATAGAAGTCCTATCCAAGATACATCCCGTAGCTATTCCTAGAGACTTTCTTTTATTTTTTTCATTAAATAGCCCTCTAATATTTGATAGAACTTATTCCACCACTATAATGCCCTGCAGTCAATGTAATCACATTATTATTGCATCCTGGATCAAAAGATTATATAAAACCTGAAATATGGTGTAATTAGAAACTGAAAGCCTAGCTCATAAATGTAAAATAAATTTAAGGGAAATTTAAAGTGTTATTTGGCACTGATCAGTACCATATACAGTATGTCAAATTAAATAGCATCCCAATATGCTAACAATATGTTTTCTTAAGGGTGAAAAGGTTAATCGTGTTGTAAAAAGAATTTCCAAAAGAATGCATCATCTATTTTACATTGAAACCTCAATTTATTGTGGCAGCGGGCCATATTACTGAACTTTCCAGATTACAAAATAATTCACCAAACATTCAGAAATAGTTTTCCCTAATTGTTAGTCTTTAAAGCAGTACAGATTATTATGTTTATGATTGCTAATTAAATTTAATATGTTAATATTATCACAGTTGTAAAATAAATTTTTCTTTTAATATTTTAAGTCAATAAACTCATTTACATAAAATTTGCTGAAAGATTATAGAGATTCAATTTTACATAAAATGCCCTGTTAATTTGAAAGATATGAATTTTTTAAAGTTACCATTGCAAATCAAAATTATTGGGGGTAGGAAAAAAATAAATGAGAATTATTGGTTAAAATTCATCCTAAATAGACTACCTTCTCCAATTAAGCACTGAATGCATATTGCTTTCCAGTTATGGTAATAGGTGAAAATTTTTCGTAGTGTATATAAGTTCTTTTATCTTTGTGGTTTTATTTTATTTTTTTGCCCATTTCAAATTTGTATTTCTAAATATGTTCATCCTTCAAAGGAATGAAATGCCCGCTGGAGACAGGTGGGCTCCACATAGCGGCTAATGTCAGTAGATTCTCATTGTCACAAAGTCTCTTCCACAGATACATTGTCCTTTGCTACAACAAATAAGTAATTTTTAATGTTTAAAAGCTCTAACGGCATGGAGGCAATCATCAGATGCTTATTATTAATAAGAAAAGGAGATCTTTTAGAATTCTCGAGCCATTGCAGTGGAATTTGAGAGCCTGAGACTGATATGGCTTGAAAAACACAAAATTATTTTCTCACAGTCCAATACCTGTGAATTCCAAAATCAAGGTTCTGGCTAATTTGGTTCCTGAGAAGGTTATTTTTCCAGCAAGAAGCCTCTTGTCTGTGCCCTTCCATGGATAAAAAGAAAAAAAGAAAGAGAAAGTAAGAGAAAAAGCACACTTCCTGATGTCTTTTTTCATAAGGAGACGAAACCCTTATAGCAACTTAAGATCAGTTTTGTTGTGATTTTTACAAAAACAGGTGAAGACAGGAGTGGTTGCTAAGAAAATCAGTTGCCAAGTTTTTTGCTTTAATAGAAAATTCACAAGGCTATTTTGTGAACTGAATGTCCATGCGTCCTAACATTTTCATTTGAAGTCCTATCTCTGACGTGACGGTGTTTCTGAATGAGAGCTCTGGAGGTGGAGACACCTAAATTGAAGTACAGTGAGGCTCAACTTCATGTCACATGCCCAGGCTCAGTGTGTCCTACTTACTGTCCGAAAGGAATAGTTGGTATTTAAAATATCTACCAGTAAGTGAAAGATTAATATGGGATTTGCACCAAATTTTAAATGATTTTCTATACAAAATTTAACACATAACGATATTTAAAAATCATGACAAGATTAACTGATTGGCGGAAACAAGATGTACTCAAATGAGCAAAGATGACAGTAAATATTGTGGGTTCCTATTAAAGCCCGCTCCTTCTTTTCATGTATAATCTTATAGTTGCTACCAAAAAAAAAAAAATCTCTAGTCAAAAAGCACACAGCGTCTAAAGGAAAGATATTGACTCATGTGACCAAAGTTTTCTGAAGGTTCTTTTCTACTTTTAGAGAAAACTCTCCCTAATAATTCAAGTGCAGCAGCCAGAATCCACCTGCCTACAGTTCTCAGTCCTGCCTCCGTGGGGTTCACCATGATTTCAGCATCTTGACATCTCTGTGCTGTGCTCACAGCATTTCCCAGGATTCCGGGTTTTCTTGATTATGTCACAAAGAGAAAGCAAATGTCTCTAAGGAATTGCATCAGAATTATAACACATATTTTCCAAAGTCTCAGGAAAAGTTGCCTCTCAAATTCTCGCTCACATTTGGAACCTATGCTTTTAATAAATAACGTCGACCAAAGGGACAAATGCAATGAATTATCTTTAGCCAGTAAGGCTTTATTTCTGTGACTGAAGAGGGGTTCAGCTTCCTCTGGAACACAGGGGTTACATGTGTAACAGTAAATTTTTAAGGAAACAGAAATAGACTTTTTTTAAGAAAAAAGGGGGGATATAGATGCTTTCTGCACAACAGACACTAATCCTGCCCTTGTCATCAAATTAACTAGTGGAACAAAGCATTTGCTATAGATCGAAGTCTATGAAACTATAGAGCTAAATATTCTCATTCTTCCCGTTTACAACTCCATCACTAAGAGTGTTTATTCTAAGAATCTTTCTTCCTTCTTATTATCCCCATTGATAATGGTTCAAAAGGTGCTGAATGCAATCTTTCAGATAACATGCTCCACTAGCTAGTTCTTTTAGGTAACAATTTAATTTTAAAGAAAATGGCTCTCCATAGAGCAAGATCGATTCACGAAGCCTTTCAGCTAATAAAACCCTATCTCTCTATTCTCTTACCTTTCCAAAGCAACCTACAGGCTTCAACTCTTTAATTCCAGTTTGTAGGCCTCTGAGACAATTAGCATACATTTAAAAATAAGCCAACTGGCAAGCGAAATAAGCAAACTGATGAAAAGGCACAAATTATTAAGGATATTTGTAATTTCACGTTTTTCTTTTGCCAAAATCCTATCTATCAAAGCTCTGCTAAGTAGGAAAAAGGACATTGCATAAACTGGGACTGTGCAGGATGTCTTCTATTTGTTCCTAGGGGTTTTCTTTCTTCTTTTTTTTCTACAGAGCTAACTAGACTGCTGTCCAGTAGCTAATGTGAATAGACTGAATCTCTAGGCTTGCTTTTCTGTGTTCTCTTCAGCCATTAAAAGATACCAGCAGGAACTAAGTACGGCTGTAGAAAGGAATCACATTGAAATTCTCTCCTCAGCTGCCTGCCCTCTAATAATTCACCATGAGTTTGTCTGTGTCCCTTTGTATAATTGCACAGGTCTTCTTAAGAAGTCTTTGTCACAGTACTACCTTCTCTGGCTTCAGTAGCACCTCTTTCCATTTACCCTTTCAGACCCAGGTACTTTAGGGTCTTACCAGTAGGACAGGCATGAGTGTTGAATACTTTAATTCCTTAAGGCATAAATGTACTTCACAATCCATTGACTATATTCACTTTTGTCTAACTGGTAGAGCATACATGCAATTCACATCTAGATGACTGTGACTGATAGCAGGATCAACTGGTAAATAGTGATGAGAAAAATTAACTTATACTCAACCAAAAGTGGCAAGGCCTAACAAGAAAAGAAACGAATATTAATGACAGTGAGACAGGAAGTTAAATCACCAAGAGAAGAACAGTACAACAGCCCCTAAATCGAGAGGCATGTCGAGTTTGGTTACCAAGAAAGAAAGAATTTTACGAAGGATCAAGGCACATTCATAATATTACAGGATGGTCTTTAAGTGTTCTGGTGAATTGGAAACAAGAATGCTGGAAGACTGAAAAAAGTTAGAAGCTCTTAAGTCATCTGAGAAAGGATTAAAATAAACTCAAGAAGTTGGATTGTTAAAAATGGAAAGCTGAGAAACAAAGAATGCCTGCCTAAGATCTTTAAAAGGAATCAGAATGGAGTGCGGTGGTAATCACACAATGTATCATTCGAACAAGAGTACTTTTGGAAATGATTAAAAATCCATTGATACTAAGGCAAAACAGTAAGTGTACTCCAAGATTGTCCCCATCAAACACGTACGCAAAAGCTGTGGAAACTTAAACCAAAATTTCAGGTCTGAGAACCTGATTTTTTTAAGAATAGGTAGATTTCTAAGGAGAACAATGAAGTGGCACAATCAAGTCAAGTATGTGGGGTAGGGAAATACGTTAAAATGTTGTTTTAGATGTAAAGTTGTAAATGCCAAGCTCACAGAGCATTTGCTAGTACAGAGATGGCCTGACAGTCAGTTGGGAACCCAAGAAGAGAAATACGTGAGTAAATGGAAACCTCATTAATAGAGGAAACCACTCTGCTCTAGCCAGAAGATAATTTTCTGGACTAAAATTGTCTCCCTCTAAATTATTTACATCAGGAAATTACTTTGTTGATAATAGTCTAAGATTATCAAGGGGTATCAGCTTCCAGATGAGTTTGTTACACCACTAAGTTTAACATGGACTTGGCTATATAATAGATGCTAATAAATACTTGTGAAATTAAACTTGTTTCATTGAGGCCACATAAATAACACATCTGTCACTTCTATGCACCTGTCGTTCCGTGGCTTTGCTTTGTTCCAAACAGATATTGCAATTGCTCAATGTAGTTTGTCATGGAGAAACACAGAGGCTAAGAACAGAATCTGCTAGGGGATTGAGTTAAGGGAAGGTTCTAGACTTTACTGAAAGACAGGCAGAATATAAGTTAACTGTGTTGCACATAAAAGTCTTATGAATTTTCTCAGCAATTTAGTGGGCAATGGATTCATTGCATCACCTTCTAAATAATATTATTGATTGAAGTCTTTTCCTTTTTTCACTTTCCCTTTTCTATCTATTTTTGAGACCATACACGTATTTGTGGTTTGGGGAAACATTATTTATTTTTTATTTCATTACGAAAAATGGAGAATTTTTTCTATGATATCTGTGACCCTTTGAGGTATCTGGTTTCTTTTTTTAAAATTTCTTCATCGTCAATGTCTTATTTCTTGCAAAGCGAGGATCCGGCAGCTATCTACTTATTTTTTAGCAATTGGTTTTATAGATACAAGTAATGTGTTTATCAATCATTTTGTTTTTCTTGAAGCCGAGGCCATTTCTTCATTTTTCCCAAAGTCCATGCCTCTGTTCTATATCCAATTTTCTCTGCATTCATTAAGTATAAGATAGATCTTAATAACTTCTTTCATTTATCATTTGGCAAAATTTTACCTAGTGCTTGAAATGTTGCTATGTGAAAGCCCAAAGCATATATTTTGAGAGTCAAGAAATACAAAATAAATTAAATTAAAAGCATTGTCCCTGGCTGTAGCCTTATAAATGTATTCGGTGACTTGCCCCAGTAATTCTTTTACCACAACACTGCATGACAGGATTGAAAAACATTGTCTGAAATGCTATTGAATTTCTCTTTGTTTGTCTCCTGCTCGCCATCTTTCCTCATACTTAAGGAATCTATTTTCAGAGCATGTCAATATTGAATATTCATTAATTTTCAAAGCCCTGGTTTTTTGCCAGTTTAGATTTAGTTGATGTTCCATTACACCGTTGAGCAGATTTCATGGCTATCTAATCAAATTAGCTCACTTCTAAACACAAACATTTTTATAAGACACTTGCCCAAAGCAATTGTGACTTAGTTCCTATTTTATTTTTTAAATAAAAAATTGAACAGCAGGTTGCTAAGTTCAGCACGTCACCTGCTGTGCCAAGAGGCTAGCTCACAAGAGTCACCGCCAATCTTGTTATAGCACTCCTCACACACACTGGGGATCAGAGAGCTGTTACACCACTAATATTCAAAGCTCCCTGGATTTCAATTACGCTTTATTTATTATCTTAGCTGCTGCGCTGTTTGCAATGCATAGTAATCTTCTACACATTCACTCTCTCTACCCTAATGCTTGTGAAGTATCAGCTATGATGCATTTTGTCATTTAATATTAGGTTTACTATGCAAACCGCAGCTAAATCTTGACTGGCTCCATAAAAATCCATCCGAAATGAACCATCACGTTGTACGCTGTCACTGTAGAGTGAAAAACTACAGTGCTATGCCACAAAGCCTTCGGAAGCAGCAGAAAATTGTGAGTGATGAAACTTACAAACAGGAACCCAGGACAACACACTATGTTCTTGATGGGATTTACTGCTATTATAAACAACCAATCAGGGCATGGGGTAAGAGAAACCTGAGTTCTTAAGAGGAGATTGACTTCCGGTGAGGACAGTGGAGACAATTAAAATTAAGTCCACAACGTAGTTTTTTGGAAATCTTACAAGGGGTTAAAATTTTACCACAATCGTTCAATAAATTTACCGAATAGAGAAGAATGAAAGTTACATGCTTGACCATAAACAAGACAAAGTGTAACTCATGAAGTAACTGGAGCACAAAACCTACACGAAGGCAGTACCATGTGGTGGCAGTTATCAAAGCCATGGGCGCTCTTGGTATGTGCCGCCCTTATGAACCTAGGGCCTGCATTTCTTTTCAACAGTTTCAAAATATAAGGCTGGGAACGTTCTATATAATGACCTTAGAAAATAGTAAGTCCTGGGATCTTGGAAGCCCACAAGGTCCAGAGGAATGTCCCTGTCTAGTCTGTGTGCCTCCACCTCCATGACAGCAATACACAAGCACATGTAGTGGCTCTGTTGAAACCTGCTCACCTCCACAAATACCATTTCTGTTGCTGTTGTTGTTTGTTTATTGGGTTTCTTTTGGTTGTTGTTTTTGCTGTTGTTGTTTGTTTATTGGGTTTCTTTTGGTTGTTGTTTTTTTTTTGTTTTTTTTTTTTTTTAATGTGCTGAGTGAATCAAATCTGGAGCCAGGCACTAAAGCCACAATCTTGCAACTGTACTTTGCCAGATAGTAGGGCCTTTGCCAAGTGATGGCCACCGTGTTCACATATCCTTTTTTTTTTTTTTTTTCATTCCTGGCACAACAAAAATATCCCTTTATCTACCAGCGCTCAGCAACCACTTTGTGTTTGCAAGCTAAAACCTATTATTTCTGAAGTACAAAATCTACAGTACTCTCTCAGCTTTGTTCCAAACAAGACCTTATCACCTCTAGGTAATTCAGCATTCTCACTCAAAGAGAAGCAAAATATTGCTATATGCAAAGTAGCTGATCATTTTTAATATTAGCAGTCAAGGCAGAGAATTGAAGTTCTATTTAATTTGTCTCCTATAAAAGAGATCCTTCCCATCAATTTATAATATTTATGTCATATTTGCATACAATAGACTTGAAGACAATAGGAGAATGTAATCTGTTCTCTCTAATAAATAAAAGTGAATTTCTGTGAAGGAAACTGTGGAAATCTCATAATACCCTGTTGCATAGACTCACATAATCTTTCATACCACACCCAGAAATGTCTATCTTTCAGTGAGTTATTCATATAGCATTTTAAAGTTCCACACAACCGACTGGTCTGCTGAAATGGAAACTCTTTGAAACTTAGCTGAATCTCAGTGACATAGAAATTTCTCCTTTTCCCATATATTTAAAGTCTATTCAGGCTTTAAGGTACATCCTGTGTTCATATTACTGTCTTATACTAGTACATAGCACATGGCTTTTTAGGGTATAATCAGAACGGAAAATAACATCAACTTATTTTTCATTTCCAGTTCCACTTGGGCTAAGTATTAAAACTTCTTGAAGCAAAATACTTAGAAATTCTGGATAAAATAAAAATAAACACATTTTCCACAACTATTAGTTCATTAATATATGTTAGTGACACATAAACACATATTAAAGTTTTTGATATTTTTCCAAAAATTAAAGATATATTGATGGCCAAAGGAAAAGTACACTGAAACCTTCATACTCCCTAGGTCTTATTGTTCTCAAAAACACAGAATGGTGATTGTTAAAAGTAAAGTCAGAGAATAGAGATAAAATAATTACAGCTGAAATATGAGAGATTAATCCAATCAACTGAATAAAAGAAGGCCACTGAAAGGACTGAAATGTGATGTGAAGATGGACCAGGGAAAAATCTACCCAAAAGAAAAACAATATAAAAAGAAAGTTGGAGAAGAAATTTGATAGAAAAATATAATATAAAAAAGGTCCCTAAGGATTCGTATCTCGGACCTGATCGCACGTTGATTTGTATTTTGCTTTTTATTTCTTGCAATAAGACATTCGTGTTTAAAAATTAAGTTGCTCCTGTGTTGATAGGACCCAGGACACTCTGTGTGGATTCATAACCTCTGAGTCTTCATATGACATCAAGGCACAAGGCTCAGCTGTATAGAAACTCACAATACAGAAAAAATCATATAAACACGAGGAACAGAATGAAAATATGACTTAATTAGACAGCCAGAGGGATTAAACATTACAGCTTCTTAATACAATTAGGGGAAGCATGTGCTACATTTGGGTAAGTGTTCTCGAAAGGTGCCCTTGACAGAGCGCTGCTCCCTAGCCCATGATACTGCTGATACGTGATAGAATGTTTAGGAGGTGGGGCTTAGCGGGAGGTCTTTAGGTTACTGAGAAGAGACTCAATTTCACTCCAGCACACATTCCTGCCATGGTGTGCTGTCTAGAGACAGCTAACATAGACTGAAACCTCTAAGACTGATTTACAAATAAATGGAGGCTTTTTGATTACTATATGCCTGAGGATGTAGAGGGCTTTTCAGCGTCGATGTGCAGGAAGAGTTAGGAAACATTCGGAGGTGGGCTAGAACAAGATTACAAAACTTTAAGTGGATCCTAATAAGCAATTCTATTGGGAGTGCAGAACATAAGGATGTTTATGTAAATACACTTGATAAAGAATATGTTCATGAGTCAGATAGAAATAAGTCTTATATTGAAAATTACACATGATGAAGAAATTATATGTATTTTGCCTCTTCCCTGCAACTTGATAGGAGTTTAAAGTTAAAGGTAATGCATTGGTTCCTCTGGTGGGAGAAAATTTCCAGGCATCAAGGAGTCTGTTAAGTAAGTATCATTGGTTGCTTATAGCCAGATTTACATTGAGAATCAGTAGCAAAATGGAACAGGCCAGCAAGATTTAGAAATCTTGCAGATCCATTGAAAATGTAGTGTGTGTAAAAATGGTAATGAGGTTACTAGCACACACACACACAAAAAAAAAATCAGATGCTTTGCATTGGGATAACAGAAAATATACTTCAAGGGCCTCAACAAGTCCATAGTCATCACAATCACCAAGATACACAAATGGAAATTTGTTTGAAAGACTTTCCATGGGAGAGCATTAAATGAAACACCGGAGAAATGATACAAGCCCAAAATCACCTAAGTATTTGTTCCCCAATATCCATCCAACCACACAGAATAGACCAGTGAACTCAAGGTTTATGGTGGCACATTCTGTCTTGTGATGTTGGTTTTTAAAGACATAAAATGTAAGAACTCTGGACTCATGGAGGCTACTTGGAATCCCAGAGTACAATTCAAAAAGTAAGTCACATGAGACCAAAGTTCCCACGAGAAATCCTCAGTGGGACAATATGAGGAGATGCGAGCATGCAGCCAACATGGTGACACACCCTGAACGTAGAGGTGTAAACAATATGAATTGCCTCGTTTTAGAATAAGTAGGCAGTCTGCGAAACTTGTCTCAGAGAGAGGCCAAGTGCCTTGCGACAAACAAAGCTGTAGAGGGAACTGTTCGAGCTGCTAGAAACCTACATCCTGCCACGGTGTGTTCTACATGCAGATGTGGATATGTAGGATTTAGCACATTCACTGATAGGATTGAGGTTTGTGTTGGTCTGATGTCTCCTTGCTATGGTCTTCCTTTCCTTTGTAGTGGCAATGCTTACCTTGATCCTGACTTAACACTGTAGCTTGGAAACTAGTAAGGGTGTTTTCTTATTTTTACAGAATTTGCAGCCTTTGGGGCCTGGGGCTATCCTTTAAGTCAGTGTCCCCAACGGTTCAGGTGTCAGAGGCTTGATTCTCAGATAGTGGCAAAGTTGGAAGTGAAATAGTAGGGGGAAAGGCCTGGCGGGAGGGCTAGGGTCATCGGGAGCGTCTCCTCGAGGGGACTGAGAGACCACAATCCCGCTCCTTCCCGTCTCCTTCATTTTCCAACCATGAACTTAATGGTCTCACATATATTTTTGTACATTTTTTTTGTTTTTTCATGGTGTTTTGTTTTGTTTCAAGAAAGGGTCTTGCTAACTAGTTAAGCTGCCCTTGCTGAGCTCAAACATGTTGTTGTGTCACTGTAGCCTCCAGAGAAATAGTTTTTATATGATGACATAAAGCCTGTGTTTGAGTTCGTAAGGTGTGTGCATTTGTGACCCTTAACAATCAGAACTACTGGTCTTCACCAGAGCAGGCGCTATATTCAGTTACATAACAATGATTCCCTTAGTTTTGCTTATTTGCTTTTCTTAAACACTGCAATTTTTAGATTTGCTTATAATATATATATATATTATATATATATATAATATATATATATATATAATATATATATATATATATATATATATATATATATATATATATATATGTTTACTATGTCTATTTGGTTGATTTCTTCTTTTGCTCAAAATTATTCTTTCCAGAATTTATTTGGATTCACAGCTACAGCTTTAAAACACTCATTTTTATTATTTCATATAAATCCATTGGATAGATATGCCCAACTTACTAATTCTACTTTTGATGAACCCAAGAAGAATGCCAAGACTAAAAGTGCAGACATTCAAACATTTAAACTGAAATTAATGCTAAATAATTAAAATTATTGTTTTATAGTTAACAAGAGATTTGCTCTATGAGAGAGTTGTTGAGCGTGAAGATATACCAAGAGAGTGATGAGTGATACAAAATGCAGCCAAGAGAAACATAGTAAAAACAAACATACTTTAGTCTAGAATGCAAACATACAGTAATTACCTTGTCAGAGATCTAGGAAGAGAGAACAGAATTAAGGAACACTAAATAAAACACTTTAGAAATTTCCAGAAATTTTAAAAAGTGGATATTTAGACCAGAGAACCCAAAGTTCTAACAAAATGTATTATGGTAGTGTGACAAAGGAAATAAATTTTGCTAAGAATTAATCCATCTCAAAATGAAATTACATAAAATCTATAAAATTAAGAAGATGTTAAAGATATTTAAAACAGATTAGATATAAGGAGAAACAGAATCATAGATCCCATCTCATACTGGAAGATATAAAACAACATAACTATAAATTAGTTTGGAGAAAAGAATCAAGATTTTAAAGCCAATTAAATTATCTTTCAAGAGTCGAGATAAAATAAAGATATTTTCAAACCAACAAACAAGAATATTAAAAGTGACAGAACTTTACCAGTGAGAATTCTAAAAGATTTAATTTTTTTTAAAAAGTCATTCCTAAAGGAAAGCCTAGGTAGCATGAAGAAATGTGAAGGAGCAGTAGGGTGTATAACTGGGTGAGACAAATGCCATTTGTTATGTAAAAAGTTATCAATGTTTAAAGTATGAAAATAAAAAAAGACTAGAATCCTACACAAGATTTAACACATGATACGTGGGAGGATGTTAGAATTCAAGATTTCTTTAATCATCATATTGTGAAGAAGAGAGTAGTCTAAAGCTTTAAATTGATACTGCTCAACTTACAAAGATGGATCTTCTGAACTAAAATTGAAGATGCTCTACTGATGCTGTAGAAAGAAATGTTTTGAAATAGTTTATTTATTTATTCATATTTTGTACTACTGGGTATCGGAAGCAGGGCTTCACATGATATGTTAAGCAAGCACTTTACCATCGGGTTACATCTTTTGCTCTTCTTAATAATTATTTTTATTTTGACAGAGTGTCTCACTGAGCTACCCTGGCTGGCCTTGCACTTGAAAACCTTTTGGTCTCATTCTCTGAGTAGCTGGCACCAGCCATTACAGCCTCCTAAGGACAAGAACTCTTAAAAGTCAGTAACATTTTTCCAAATAGCATTCGTCAACCAACAGCCATACACCAGAACACTTCTCTTAGAAGATGAAACACCTAAAAAGTGTCTATTAAGCCTCCTGTTATGGTTTGACTCTGTAACGCCCCAAAGGCTCATGTGTTTGGAAGGTGAATACATCATGGGGTAATTTTGAGAAGATTAATCTCACGGTCCAGTGTGCGGAACAGGAGTGGGTCCTGACCTGAAGAGGCAGACCACCAGGGCATGACCTGGGAAAGCGCACCTGCTTTGCTACCTCCGCCCTGTGCTGTGTTTCCTGGCTGCGTGGGATGAACAGCTTTTCTCCAACCAGGCCCTCCTGCGGTGCGCCAGCTACTCATGAATGTCACGAGACCTTTTGAAACTGTAAGCCAAAGGAACCTTCTCATTTAAGTGTTGGTGTCTAGTATTATGCCCCAGAGACAAGAACGTGACTGAGACACCTTCTTTTACACTGCATCCCAAATACACTCATATATATATATATATATATATATATATATATATATATATATATATATATTTCTATCTTCCAGACTTAGTGGCTAGACTTACTAGATACTCAAATTATTTGCTGATTATTCCCTGCTGACTAGAGATGTTCATCCACAGATCTGATTACACCTGTTCTCTACCCTCCGTAGTCCAGCATTCCCTCAGTTCTATGTGCTTTTCCTTACGAGCCATCTGTGCTCCTCAGGAATTTGCGTCTATCTCACTCTGTCTCCGGCCTTAATAAAGTGGCAGTATCCCTGACAGCACTAGAGGAAAAAAAAAAAAAAAAGCCCCACGGGACGCAGACCCATCAGAAGTCAGAAATGCACCATCTGAGTTTGTATCTGCTCATTTTAATGAGAAGAACTAAATTCTGAGACCTTAACTGAGATGTTTTCATTTTGTGTTCCTAAACAGTAACTGTTTTCTTGGTGTATAGTGAAAATTAGAAGACTCTGCCTAAAATTATCACACAAATACTTTGGACTAATTTGGAACCTGAACTAATACCTTTCCACACTTTAATCACCTTCTCACGTTTGCCTCAGCTTGTACACAAAAATGTTTCCACTATGCAGCGGCAAGGGAGGATTTCGCCCGCCCCTCTCTCCCCTTTGTGTCTTGCTTTTCTACCTTCTCTTACATCACAGTTTTAGGAGGAGATAAGACACTAAGCAGTCCCAGAAAGCCCTAAGCAACACTCTGCAAAATAATTTGAGAAAATGACCACAGCTCCCACTTAAATTAAATGTAACTTCTGGTGAGCACATTTTGTCATGATTTACATCCACGTATGTTGATTAATTTGTTTTCCGACAAAAGATATGTTAGATGTAAACAACAAAGCATTTACTTCTGACCCGCTACAAAAATATATATTCTTCTCCGCTCAATAATACCTTACATTTGCAAAGCATTTCTCGTGAAGGAGGCTTTATCCAAATAGTTTACAGAAAATAATGTTACTTACCCCTCGAGGTGATTTTATGTTATAGATTCTATCACATTGCCACAGTGTGAAAAGTGAGGCAAGGAATGTCTAAACAATTTGCCAAGTGTAATTAGAAAGAAGTATAGTCAATATTTGCATTCAGACAGTTGAGTTCCAGAGCTCATATTTCAAACCTCAGTATTTCTACAAATGTTTGGAGTTTCTATGGTCATCCTAATAGCCAGTACAAAGATATAGACAATTCCAAGCCATCTAAGACCCAGGAAGACTTCTAAGATATGGCCCATGTTTCCAAGCTTGCTCCACTAACACGATTTCATCCCAAGCTGCCAAACATGTTTCTTTGCTGGGTAACTGTTGGCGTGCCACATCTAAACTTTCACAGTTAAATTTACAGTTGCCTATTATCTTCCACACCTAAGTCATCTCACTTAAGCCACCACTCTAACTCGAAGGGGTCGCAGTAGTTAAATCTTGATGCCTCTTCTCTGAATCCAACCAATCCCTTTAATGGGATACTTAGCAGAAGTTTTTTCCTATATTTTGCTATATCTTTGTTGTTATTCTTAGACCTGGCCTTACCCACCAGTTCACATTAGAAAATAACTACAAGGGGAAAAAAAAGATGTACTCTTATCTAAACCATGTTATTTTATTGACTCTTGTAACTATTTTGTGGGTAGTAAATTTTCATAAAGACATGTTTGAAAGGAATTTTTTAAGTTCAAAACTGGATCAACATGTTCCAGCATATCTGAGGCATAATAGCCTCACCAGCCATCTCTTTTGTAAAATACTGATACCAATAATATTCTACTGTGTTGAAGAACACATCAGATAGCATATAGAAAGAAGCACACTAAATTATGTGACTCGTTACATGCTCAAGACCTTAAAAAGTGACCACTTTCTGGATGTCATTGCTGAATAATTTGCAAAAATGGCAAAGATTTTTAAAATAATCCATATTAAAGTGATTTAATTTATTTTGATATTTTAGGATATCAAAATAAACTCTCATGCTCACCTAGAGTACATTTATGGTAGCAAGCCTGTATGACTTACGATCTTCTCAATTGTTAGGTTTTAAATATAGCTCAGTGTTTTGCACATCTTAATATATTTAGAAAAGCCCATGAGAAATTGGGAAAAATTCAAAGAAACTAAACACAATAAAAGAAAGTGATTCTTATAAAGTACTACACCAAACAAAGTTATTGATTCAGCATCACTCTGACCGTGCCCTAAAATTGTGGTGATTCAGGATGAAAACATCTATACAAATCAGGAAATACCAAAAATCTTCTGAGAAGGGCCGCGTTGACACAAGTTATGAAACAAATAGATCACCTAGGTAGCTTAGCCAAAGGGACGCAATGCCATGCTTAGCCTCCAAATAAACAAAATTGCTCAGGGACCAACCTGTGACAGGAGAAAATTTACACATCTGTATGTGTTTTGAAAAAGATTTCTTTTCAAACAGAGGTTTGGTTAAGGAATAATCCTACCGGTACACATCTTCACTGAATGTGGAAGGCATAAGTGAAAAGAAGTCAAAATTGCTACTAATAACTTTAAACATAATTATGAATGTAAATTTTTATTTCAAATTATTTAAAATGCAATAATGATCTGAATGTCTCTGATATATGTTATAATATCTATGATACGTATATTTTATATTTTATGATATATATGCACACACACATACATATGTATGTATACATAGAGAGAGAGAGAGAAAGGGTCTTGCTCTGTAGCCTATGAATTTCTATTTTAAACAACAGTTGATTTTGAAAGTTATCATGGAGAAGAACAAGAACAATAATTTCTCAGAGCTTAGAAATGTCAGATTGTTTTTATAATACATAGTGCCTCGGATCCAAAATGATTCAAATAATTGCTGTCTTTCATCTACCAAAAAATCAGACATTTGGTAGATACCTGCTTTTTACGATATTTTCATTTTTAATCTCATATTTCAATTACTATTAATTTATTCTCTGTATTATTGTACTTAACTTTCAAGGATTTTATTTTATTTATTTTAGTTTTGAAGGGTAAAGTTAACAATCTTTCATTATTTGAAAAATGTTCACCCAGGACTTTTTTTCATATTTCAGGCATTAGTTGATCGAAATAGCAATTATTTTAAGTACCATTCTTAAATTCCAGCTAAAATTTATTTAAAGACATAAATGTTAACAAAAGATTAGAATAAGAAGAACATATCTTCTCTATCAACACAGCTTAGACTTGCTCGAATTTTAGTCATGTTTATAGATATCTAAGGGTAGATGAATCCAAGACTCAATAGAGATAAAGTCCTGTTAATATTTTAGTACTATTTGACATAATTTGCTTAAAAATATCATTTTCATTTATCTGTGGATGCTCATTTATAATTAAAGGTAGTCGACTTTCATGTTCATGATTAATTGTGGAAGTAACAAAATACATTTAATATAAACTTAACTAATAGAATTAAAGGAAATAAAAACATAAGTAGATATTTAGTTTAAGTTGAAGCTAAATTTTTTATCCATGCTTGAAAATGTTAACATATATTAACCTATCTCATCATAAGAAAAATCCAGATACTATATCCTTTGATTAATATTTTATGCTGAAAATGATATTTCATAATTATTTGATCTTTTTCCAAAAAAATCTCAAAAAATGTCAAATGAAGGATGTCAAAAAGCAAAATGAAGTTTTCTCTTATCCAAATTCTGAAACTGAAAGTAAAACACTTGAACAAAATTTTCAGAAGTCTTATGTCCAAAGCCAAATTTCTGTATATTTGTTGCCAGCGGACAAAAATTAGCATTAATAATTATATGAACTAGTATTTTAGAAACTGCATTCCTGCTTCCTGTTTTTTCTCTTGTTCTTCCCTTCTTTTTCTAAGTAAGTACATCCTAAATGTTGTGGCTAACGGTAGTTTTCAACTTGATTGTACTAAAGGACACATAACAGAACAATAATGCACACTCTGCCCGATTACGGAACTTACATGCACATGGGAAGGGAACTGATAGGGAAAACCACTCGATTTGGGTGGCACTATCCAACAGGCTGCCAGCCAACAAAGGATGAAAGGAAGAGAGCAACTGACTTGCAGCGTTAAAAGCTGCATTCTTCCTTCAGAAGATGCATCATCTTTCACTGTTCACAGGTAAGATCAGGTTTTTTTCAGCCATTCAAAACAGACCTATGCCAAAGATACTCAAGGGAGCTCACTGCCCTGTACACACTCTTTCCTGATTCTAGAAAGTGGAGTCTCCGTTTATTTATCTTCATTTATAAAAATAAATTGAATGTCATTTTTCCCAGTGTGTGGAGGGAGGAAGGAGCTAAGATCTCCTTGGAGAGATCTCAGCACGTGGTTTATATTACACAGTAATGTCCAACGTTAAGAAACACTTTGACATCTGCCGAGATTGGTACTTTTATCAACTCTAGACTAAGGGGACGTTTAGACCAAACAGCAGAGCCGGTCCATCCTTAGCATCACTAATGTGTCTTCATAGCTTTGTGATTAAACAGAAAAGATGACGCTATTCAGAGAAATAGTGACAAGTTCTGGTTTACACTTTTATTATTTAAACAATATTTTTAAAATCACCTTTCTGATTCGAATCTAAATCATGTGAGTTACTCAAACTGTATGAGATTTTTATCTAAAGTAGTTGCGGAACAATTGATTTTTTTTTTCATTCATGACTTTCTACGTCAATGACACAATTTCTTCTAATTTAGTTTTAAAGGCAGACAATAAATAGAAGTACATTTTTTAGGTCCTGGAATAAAAATGCTGTGGAATTGCAATTACAGCATACCAAAGCATTGATTGTAGGATTTTCCAGCTGGTGGTTCATAGGAAAAGTCCAGCACTTCTGCACAAATGCTTTTCCAAGCCAACAAACCTGTAAGAAGAAGCTGCTGAATCAGATTTCTAATGCTAAGTCTTGATATCTTCAGTTCAGCCAGGGCTCACTCCTGTCTATACCTTTATCCTAGTCCTGGTTCCTGTTTGACACTGGGAGGTGCAAGTTTGCTTGCTTGTGATTTAACACAACAGCCAACGTGACAAAACTTAATAAACTATAGGATATTAGGCACATTACTAAAGTTCCCTGAGCTATTTGAAACTACATATAATGAAGTTTATCTACAATGGGTAACAATTGCATTCATTGATTATTGAGTCACAAAAGCACAAGTGCATGAGGGAATAACACCCTTGTGCTACCCTTGTCAGATCTCCTTGTGAAAGTGTCCATAATTTTGAGGCAGTAAGATTGTTTCGCTGTCCTTAAGTCACAGGAAGAGGCAGATGCTCCATAACTCATTTCCACTGATATCTGTTTGAGGAAATAGAGCTGCCACTATACAATTTGATTCATGGAGTCTTAATTACAAGATATAAAGTGTCCTGTAAATGAGCCATTATGCAGTTTTCCATTTTGTCAATTATTTTAGCAAAAAAATTTAAAAAACAGCACATTTTTCATTAAGACACAAGTTACATTTTCTGGAAAACAATATTATTCAAACAGCAATTCACTAACTTATGAGCCCTAAATTTTGAAGCCTTTCAGTTCTATGGATGCCTACAGGATCGTAGACCATCTTCCTCTCCAGATAAGAGTCTTTGCAGCTTTATCTCTGCTTCAGACTGATACGTTGACTTTGGAGATTTAAAACACTAATTTTCAAAGGGTTTAGAGCCCATAGAAGCAGCCAAAGAACAAAAATAGCATATGTTTATATTGTTATAAATTCTTTTATTTTAGTAGATTTACTTTTCTCAATAAATTGATAGAAGAAATGATTTGAAAAAAATTATACCCATGCTAACATTCTATTCACTTATGAAGTTAAGAATTCTAAAAAGCATTTCCTTTTTTCTTAATTTGCAAAATGTTTGAGTTCTGTTGAATTAGTTAGAGGAGAATTTTTTCTTGTTTTTGTTTTTTGTGATTGGAATATCGTTATGAATCTCATTCCACTTTCTATTTCAAAGTTACAAAAGGAAACACAGAGAAACAAGGTTTCCTCAGAGTATATTCTAAATAAAGTTACTTGGGGGTTGAAACACTCTTCAAAATTTTTTCGTGTATTTTTACCACTTGAATTTGCACAGAATCTGATTATAAATATATACACATGGATGTTAAAATTTCTTTAGAAATTAGCAAAATCTCTTTAGTTTATCCAGACAAATTACCTCGGTATAGAAGATGATTATGCTCAAATTCTGGAATGTCGCATCCCCCAAGTTTATCTTTGTCAAACAACCTGCATCATGGGCTCATGGTCAAGACTGACCATGTCTCACTACAAATACCAAGACTAGAGTTTTTGTTTCTACAGTTTTTTCTTTCTTTCTTTCTTTCTTTCTTTCTTTCTTTCTTTCTTTCTTTCTTTTTTGTTGTTGTTTCATCGCACTAAATAACAATTAACATTGCACATTCAAAGAACCCCAAAGAAACACAGCTAGAGAATTGGCATTAAAAACTTCAAGACACATATTACATTATAAAATGACTAAAATAGTGAAATGACAAAATTCAAACCCATGAATGTCTATTTTTAGCAAGCAACAAAAAAGCAAACTTATGTCCTTGTTGAAAAGCCATAGGGCTTTCATACCATCGTATGATGTATACATGTGAAGAAACACTTAGGAGGAAATGAAGGCAGGGATATAATCTGGCAGAGACAGACAATAACAATCTGCACAGCAAGTGGATCAAGCAGAGGACAAATTTAGTCACATAACTATTTCCTTTGTCTCTTCATTCTTTTTATTTTAATCTATATTCATGGACCAAAGTGAATCGTCAAAAAATAGTCTCATTAAATCCATGATGAGAAAATGGAATCAAGATAATTCCAAAAGTCCGTATTCAAAACGGACATCTGCCAGCAAGTACATTCATTGTCTCTTCATTTTTACTCACGGAATGGCTTTCCACCTGGCAGGCCTGAGAAATCTCACTGTAACATCACGCTTTAAGGATCTCAACCCACAATTCCTCATGATGACGCGTTCACCAATCTTTGCTATAGACTGTATTACATACTCTTTTCCTCCTTCCTCCAAAGATGTACTAGCTGAACTCATAACTTCTGTGCCTTTTGATGTATTCATAAAGACATGATTAAAAAGGGCAGGGCCTGATTCAGCATGAGTGTTCTCTACAGTAAGAAGACATTTTGACCTCAGAAGGGAGAAAGACGCCAGAAAGAGATTTGAAATGTCAACATAATTTGCAGAAACAGAATAATAATATTGTAAACACACAGAAAATAGGTATACATCTACCAGCCAAGTAGAGAGGCCTCAGAGAGGAAAAAAAAGTCAGACTTGCTGAAAACTTTATCTTAGACTTTAAACCTCCAAAGCTGTGATAGTATCAGTTCCATCACTAATTCTTTCAGTAATTACTTGTTCGATCCCTACTATGAGACAGTCACTTGTTTAAATATCAGAATAAATTAGTGAAAAGAATAGACAAGATTCTTTTCACAAAATCTTCACTTCAAAACACTTCCTCTGAAAATTCCTCTTCGTGCAATTTTCACACTTGAAAATCAAGATAACTAGATGAGCCTCAGAGTATAACTGTAAACATGTAATGGTAAGTCATAAGTGAGGGATGTAGGACTTAATATAGTGTCCAATACCAAACAGCTGAGTTATAGCAACCTAATTTGCATTTTGAATGAGAAGGAAAATGATAAGATATGTATTTTACATGAAAAGTGCTTTGTCTCCTTTTACGAAGAACTTCAGGTTACAACTAACCATAAGAATATTAAAATGAGGAAAGAAGCCCAGATGTGGCACCTTGGGCCTGCCACCAACGGAACTTTCGCTGCACTTCACTCAGTTCAGTTGTTGAAGGCAAATGCGTGAGTTGAAGGTTTCTGAAACTGGAGCTCTTAGGAGGCAAATGAGGATTACGGGAAGGAAATAGGCCAAGTTGGTGAAATCGCCTTGAATGACACTAGACAGAAAAATAAGACAAAACAATGTTTCGTTTTAGCCAACTTTCTGTCTTGTGAGAGTAAAAAGAAAGGACCACCGTCTGAATAAATCGCATTTTCTTTACCCATTCACTTGTTGAAAAACGCAGTGGCTTCTTCCAATATTTAGCTATTATGTGGTGTGCTGCTACGAACACGGGTATGTCTGCATCCTTTCAATTTGATGACGTTTAGTCAGAAAGATACAAAAAAAAGTAGCTGTGTCAAAGAGAACATCTTCTTTTCTTCCCTCCCCATCCTGATTTCCATGTGCTGAGTGGGGATGATCGCCTTTGGCTAGAGCATGTGATATAAACCAACAAGTTGAATGAAAGCAACAGTTCCACCTACATTTCACAACTCTGCATCACCGCTCACATCCTAACAGGAGAAGTGAACCGTGACCCATGTTTAACATTTAAAAATAAAAGGGGAACACAATTCCACCCCTGCTCTCCATAGCCGCAACCAAGGCCCTCTCTTCCGCGACAAACTTTCCTGGAAAAAAAAGATGTGCTCAAACTCTCTTGGTCCCATCTAAAAAGATGGCACAACCCAAGAAAGGAGAAGGATGCCGGCATAATGCACTACTGGACACCGTAGCAGCAAACAAGATGAGGCAGGCTGAAACACACCCACATGATTTTGAGAAGCAGAAAAGCAAAGGGGAGAGAAAAACCAGAGAAAAACAAATAAAGCAGGTAAAGCACAAATAAAGCTTTCCACAGAAGAGAAACAAATTCTAAAAAAGTACATCTCACACAGGAAAGCCCTAATGGGAATATATATTCAATGTTTTGACTTTAAAAGAATAAAAGAGAAAGAGAAACTAGTTCTTGAGACAAAGAAATTGAAGATAAATCAAAAGCAAGAGAAAGATGATGAAAATTGCAAGGAACAAAATAGAGAATGATAAAAATAATAAGTTGACTCATAGAAATAAAATTAAATAAGCCCAGGAAATTTAGAGTTTAAAAAAATACGTATCACACTGGTGACCATATACTTGAAACAACTATCTTTTTCTTTCTGCATGTTTCTTATTCGATAGAAGTGATGTCAAGTGTTAAAAATATTTATATACTTACAGGTAACTGACATAAAATAAAATGTACTTCAATGTATACATTTTGACATACTCATATATACATGAAACCATGACCACAAATAAAATTGTTAACTCGTAAATCACACTTAAAAGATTCTCATGTCTGCAAAATTGCCTTTCCAACCCTTCTGAAGTCTTTTAAATCTTCACACAATTTTGAATCTGGTCACTGGAGATTAACTTGTATTTTCTGGCTCTCAACACAAATATAAATCAAATACTATACATTCACTTTGTGCTCATTCATTTACTATAATCTGTAATGTTCATCTTTGTTGTGTATATTAGTAACTTATCAGTAACTTGTCCCTTTGGTTGCAGAGTATTATTTCATTTGTGGATACAGAATATTTTGATTATGTTTTTGCCTGTTGATGGACTTTGTCTTTTCTGCATTGCATCTACCACTAAAATGGTACATCATAACATCTACACACTAGCCTTTTGAATGACACGGGCTTCCATTTCTCTTTATGAATAATTAAGAGTAACATGCCGAGTCCAGATGGTAGGTGGACACATAATGTATTAAGAAGCTGCCATGTTTTATTTTCCAAAATGGATATAGCAGTTTACGTTCCCACAATGTGAGTGAATTTCAGCTTCCCCGTACCATTGCAAAAATTTGTTATAGGCAATATTTCTTAATTTGTACCATATTAATGGTAATGTAAAGCTATCTCATTGTAGCTATAATTCAAATTTCCTTAATGATAAATAATGTTGAATATTTTTCACATGTGCATTTTATCACTGTCTTCTTTACTAAACTTCCTGCTCAAATATTTGCCTCATGTTTAGTGTTTGTGTTAAGAAATATTATGTATTATAGATGCAGTCCTTTCCTAGAAAAGGTTTTGAAATATTTTTTCTAAGATTTTTCTTGTATTTTCATTCTCTTATATCTCAAAGGGTAAATGATTTTACAGTGAAATTCAATTTATCATTTTTTTTCAATCTTTTGAATGCTTATCAAAGAAATTTTTGTCTAATCTATGTTCACAAAGATTTTTCTCCTTTTCTCTTTTGTTTTCTTCTGTAAATTGTAGAGCTTAAGTTTTGTACTTAGGCCTATGACTCAATTTAATTTCACTTAGAAGATTGAATGCTGTGTGTTCTCTCTCATATGAGGAACCCAAAACATAAATAAGTAATAGAAACAAATGGGTGAGACGTTAAAAGGGTGAAAAGTAGGGACAGTGAAGGAAAGTGGCATTGATGCTAGATGTATGTGTAAATTTAATGGAATCATTGTGAGTTGCAAATACATACTAACAAACAAGGGGAAAACAATAATTTTACTATGTAATATAATGTAAGCAATAGAAGAGATTTGTTTGTTAGCTTCTATTTGTTTGCATATAAACTCCTAATTTTTGAATGCCAATAACTAAACAGTATATTTTTTCTTCAGTGATTCACCTCTCTACCTTTGACAAAAATCAGTCATCCATCTGTGTGATTCTATATTTAGACTTTCTCTTCTATTTATTTTTGTGACTTGTCACTCACCGACATCAACTTGTTTATCATTAATCAACATCCAAGACTTTAGTGATAGGACAATGGATTGCCTTATAATCAAGTGGTATTGGCAACTTTGATTTTTTATAAATCTGTCTTGTCTATTCTGTGTCCTTCATATTTTTATATAAGCTTCTAAATCTGTCATTTTCTACACAACATCTTAGTACTCTGTGGTTCAGATTAATTAGGGTCTTACTCCCTCAACAATTAGGCAGTGGCCAGTCGGTCTTTCACAGATATTCCTCATCAGACTAAAGAAACCCCCTTCTGTCCCTTTCCTGCCTGTCATCTGCATATCTAGGATCATATCAGATCGTTGTTCTGTGTCTATTTTGGCTATCATGTGCTTTGTGTTTTAGATTTGTTGACATGATTAATTATAATGATTGATTTGGTCTAAACTTAGTTCATTTCCTGAGACAGACTCCATATGGTTATGATGAGTTATAGTTCTACCTACTACAGGAATTGTTAAGTTTTTACAAAGAATTAATGAACTCATATTCATGAAATACATTAATTCATAATTTCTAGTTCTTGTCTTATCTCTCTCTAATTATTAGTTGAAGTAATAAGCACAATATTAAAGGTGTTTGTAAGAATTCATTTATCTTAATTTTCTGGAAGAATTTGTTTAGGTACTATTTCTTATTTAAATACACAAAAGAATTCAAACACAAAGTAACACAGGGCCTGGGACTTGTTTTGTGAGACAGTCTGCCACCACAGGTTCAGTTCTGAAGATACGGTGCTCTTTAGTCTATCAACTCAAAAAAAATTTTTTTTGGATAAGCATTAGGAAGTTGTATCTTTCAATAAATAGACAAATGTAACCATTTCATCTGAGCTAAGGTTATTACTAATGCTAATATATGCTTTTTACTGGTTCTAATTTCCTGGAGTATCTTGCCATGAATTTTGACATGTTTTATTTGTATTTTCATACACTTAAATATGTTTCTTTTCTTCTGTGAAATATTTAAGTTGAAATTTGCCATTTAATTTTCAAGTATTTCTCAATTTCCTGGATATTTTTGTTACTTACTCATACTCTGTAGTCTTATGATGTACTTCATAAGAATATATTTAACTGGACAAATTCTATTTATTTGAAAATAATATGCAAGCTGTATGTATAGCAATAGGCAAAATCAAAACAATAACATAAAACTCTTAAATCTCAAGCTTCAAAGTAAATATGATAAGCTACACAAGCATAGAATTAACATATGTAAATATAGACAAAAATTAGAGTAGAAGAGAAAATGTACAGAGGCACTTGCAAATTTATTTATCTGATATAAAATTTATAATACCTCTCTTTAAAAACAAGATTGTTTTGAAGGGGTTGTTAAGAATAAATAACTTCACTAGTAGAAATACTCGGCCCAGTGTACTCCACATATCATTTCTAATATTTGTTTAAGAAAAACAAATGACTAAATAGTAATGTAGTTAATAACATATCATAAATGACAAATTGTAATTTTATCTGCTGAACCTTAGTAAAGAACATGTAAATAAATATGTATTGTTGAAATTAAAGTGATTTCATATGATTGTTTTCCAGATAATTACAAAAAATAAATATGTCACATAATGTTTGCAAAGTAAAATTAACATTAATCTGCCAAAAACTTTCTTACAAATTACGAAGAGATCTCTATGTTTGGTTTACTATCAAAACCCCAGTAAAAATAGAGTTGACCCACAAAATAGAAAATAATCATGTGTTCCAATGATAAATCCAAACACATTATCTCACAAATACTTTTCATCGTTTTCGCCTCTTTCTTCAGCTATAGTTCACATCTCATATGGCATCTCTTTAAGTGACTAGAAAATAAAATCAGTAATATAACAATAATCTACAAAATAAGCTGCAGCAATATGTATCCTGATGAGGGCTGCCACAAATTATTTTTGATGGCTTCATTATTTAGAAATATTTTTCTACTATGGAAAAACTAAAATCTCAAAGTCTCAACTAATGAGATGACTTTTTGTTTACTAATTTCCTCATCTTTAAAAACAGTGATCAAATGTTATTCCAAAAAATGAAGCTGATAGCTCCCTGGAGATTGCATATTGAGGAATAGAAGTTACTATTAAGTAACATTTTCTTGAATGCAAAAGTATTTTTGAGACTAGAACAAGAGTTACCATGGGTACAATATTCACAAAAAGAATGTGATAGCTCTCTGGAGATTGCATACAGGGAGAAAACACTGGTATTAAGCAATGTTGTGTTCAATGTTTAAGAATTTTTGAGAATAGAGTAAGAATTACCATGGGTACAATATTTGACATGCATCCAACAGATTTTCAAGTAGAAAGAATAATCATAAAAAGGCTTTTAAATATTATTTGGACTTCTGGTTTTGATCCTGCCACGTAAAAAGTTTGGAAATTGTCACTCCCATCATTACAAAAATCAAACTGAGCCAAGTGAATTGTATCACTTCTCCTTGATTCAATGTGAACAAACAAACAAATAAGCCAGCAAAAAAACAGAGGTGGCAAGGGAAACACTCCCATATTTGGAGATCTTGTGAATACAGAAAAATCACTGTAGAGATCAGTTTAAATAGAGCAAAAGCGTTTGAAGCAAGGAACTGGTTAGAACATGTAAATGGCAGCCTCAACAAATTACTAGAATATGAGTACATAAGAATATAATAATGGAAAGTTCCTTAGGGATTCAGGCTTAGGGCAGTGCCTGTAGTGACATTGGTTTTAATTCCAAAGGCCCAAAGAAAAGCTTTTGGTTTTCATAATGAGAGGAAAGAAAATAATCATTTGCAATGGCTTAAAGTATCTTATATAACACACGTAAGTCTATTGTCCAAGGTGGCTGACATGCTCAGAGCTCTACCACAGCTTAAAGAGGACCACCTGTGTGAGCCAGTTCTTCTGTCTTCCCCGTCATCTAATTGAGAGGACGGGGCAAAGCTAGCACGTTTGGAGTCACAGACTAAGAACATGATCCCAGCCCCCTAAGAGAACCGGATTTAATCTTAGCATCCCACAATTAGCTCTCCCCCCATGGCATACTATCACATGAACTGGCCTCCATGACATAACAGTAATGGATGACTTAGAGAGCTACAAGAAACGCATACTCTCTGGGGAACAATGGAAACGTAAGTTTCAAAGTCAAGAAAAAAGAGAAAAATAATAACACTAGGAGCTGAAGATGTATCTTGCTACTAGTGTGTGCCTGGTATGCATAAGGCCTTGGGTTTAATCCTCAGCACTATCAAATAATAATAGCCCTTATTATGATTTGAAAAAAAATTTACAATAGAGAAATTTGAAATTTCTGCCATGTATAGCTACAGAAAACATTGAACACAGCCAGAGTCCTGACTATATAAGCATAAAATCCAACAATAAAGACCTAGTAATCTCATTTATTATTATACCAAGAACAACGATTAAGAATATTTTAAAATTAATGACAGATCCCAAGCTACAGATCCAGAAAATTCAGAGGAAAACTCACAGGATAAATTCTAAGAAATCTAAATCTAAGTACAATACATTCACAATGCCAGTAACAAGGTGCAAAATATTTCTCCTCACCTCCACCACAGTTGCCCATCATTCCCGCCACTTGCTGATACAGTTTCAGTCTCCTCTTTCATGAGTGTCTTTAGTGGTGCTGTGGTGGTGCTGTGCCATTGCCTTGGTGATGTGAATCAGACACTGTTTTCTCAAGGTTATTCTGTCTTTCGTATGTGTTTGCACCACATGATGAGGGCATCCAACCTGGGCACCCGTGTTGATGCTTACCACATGGCAATTACTCTTGCTTATCCTCATTGGTCCTCCGTCTCTTGACCATCTCCACAGTCCCTACCTCCCGGTCACCTACCATGTCTTATAATTTGCTTTAAGTTCCTTATACTTTTGGATTCTATGTCAGGAAACAATGTGGAGTTTTTGGTTTGCTCGTTTGCTTTTGAGACACTGTCTAATTCTGTAGTCCAGCCTGGTTCTGAACTCACAATGTACCCTAAGCTGGTCTTGCTCTCACAGCAGTCTTCCTGACTCAGTCTTCCGTCTGCTGGGATTAGAGACATGCACTGCCACAACCGGCGAAATTTTACGTGGTGCTGGGAAATTGAACCCAGGGTCTTGAGCACGTCAGGCAAGAGTTCTAAACACAAAGCTATGCCCCCAGGTTTCATGTGATATTTAACCTTCAGTGTCTAATTTGTTAGTCCAGCTTAATGGTCTCAAGATACATCCATTTTCCTAAAAATGACTCAAATTTGCCTACCTTAGAGGAAGAAAGTGCAAGATCGGGGAACTAAGGTGGATGAGGGGACTGTCAGTTCTTGAGTCTTTCCATCAAGTGGCTCTGGGCAGCCACACTCACTGCACTTTGATCACATAAAGGCACTCATGAACGGGGACAGTCAGAGCTGCTTCAGGAAGCGGCATGGTGATGGAATAAGCATGTTCCAAGAGTGTTCGTGTGCCTGACGGGAGTGTTTTGAGAAGTAATGTCAATGGGCATTTCATTCTAACACACTTTTTTTTTTTTTTGAAATTTGCTGACAGACCAGGAAACCATTGCCCAAACTTGCATTTCATTCTGCCTACACTCATCCCTGTCCAGGACATCCCCCGCAGCTCCTCCGTAATCATGGCAGATCAGGTGAAAGGCAGGCATGACTGGTTGGGAGGACTCAATTGAGGATCAAGAAATACCTTTGTTTTAAGAAAATAGTAGGATAAGAGCTACGCAAATTAAGTTGAGCCCTGTGGCACAAGACTAAACTCAGTGCTCTGGGAGAGTGAGGTAGGAGGAATTCAAATGTGAACCCTGCTTTACCAACTTAGCAAGACCCTGTCTCAAAATTAAAAATAAGATGGGGGTGAGAATGTAGCTTGGTGCGAAGGTCTTGGGCCTTACTACAAAACAAAGGGAGGGAGGGATTGACTGGGATACATGAGATGGATAGACAAGAACTCGTCCAACTTCTGAAAATGAGAAAATCTGCTGGTGCATACACACTTCTGTACTCTGGAACAAGTTTGTGTTTCCATTTGCTAGTGGATTCGTGAGAATGGATTAATGGATGTTGAAGAATGGAGTTCCGATAGATATTCATTTAAAAAAATAAGGTCAGAATAAATCTTTCAAAATGTTTAAAAAAAACATGCATCATTTTAATCAGCCTTTTATACTACATGTAAGGTAATAAAGTAATTAAAAATATAAACTTTGACTACATGCAGATTAATTTTTGGATTTTAGGGAAACTACTACAAATTTGGAACAGTATAATTGGTATGCTAGGAGGAGAACAAATACAACGTTCAGGTAAAAGGAAAAGGAACAGAGCAGAGAACAAATTAGAGGCTCAATATGAGACATAGAAAAAATGTTATAAACAGCGTAAGTATTAATCCAACAATGTCAATGATCACTTTAGAGAAATTAGTCCGAAAATGTTAATTAAAAAACAGACACCAAAATAGAAAACTTTACAAAACCTAAATATATGTTGTCTACCCTTTTTAAAGAATCCAATTAAATACAAAGATAATTGGATAAAGGCAAGAAGATACACCACATTAACCATATCAAAGAAAATAGAAGCAGCAATATTAAATTCAGTCAAAGGAAACTTTATGATTACAAATGAAATTCCAGGATAAAAAGAAATTTTACATAATAATCAAGTGACAATTTTTTGATGAAGGCAATATGTTCTGTAACATACATTCACAAAATAACACACGCATACCAAAATAAATAAATCATGTATCAAAATTTATGAAGCAAAAACTAGTCGGAAGCAAAAAAAAAAGGCCAATATTCTATGGAGCTGGAGGCCTCAGAATTCCTCTTTACTAACTGGGCATGGAGAAAACCAGTGCAGATGCAATTGGTCTGAATAATACCACCCGAGGAAGATAACCTAAGGCAGTAACCTCCAAATTAGACATCAAACACCGTCGAGTGGAAATTTCAGAATCGTGGTGTTGACAACTCACCGGGAAGCCTTTTCCTCCGAGACAACATTATTAATGTATATATCAGGAATATATACTAAGCAATAAAAATAGCAAATATAATAAAGAATTTGGAGTCATTGAATAACTTACCAAAAATTTGAGAAATACCAATTCAACAAAATCAACGGGCATTTGGTGAGAACATTGACAGACAGCGTCATGAAAGCTGGAGAAAGGCTCAGGCATTCGTATGTTTGAATGGAAGCTGCACGTGTTATTTTATGCAGCCCAGCCTCAAAGCTGCTAGACAGTGTAGTTCCCCAGATACACAGAGCTCCATATTGTAAGAGGCTCTTTTGGTGGTCTCAGTAGTTGGGCGACAGCTCCTGTTTTCTCAGACTTCCTAGGGTGAGACTTACTTCAGCAGATTCTACAGCTGGAAAAACCAGCAGAACATATCTTCCCAATTTGAGCTGAGGAGTCTTAATTCTAGAAAGTGGTAGGAGCTGAGTAGTGCTAATAGTTCTAAACTTCGTTGAACATTGAGCTCCTTTTCTATGGGGAAGATGCAGGTAAAGCCATCAGCGAGAAAAACAAAGCCTCCATTTTCACCTCGCACAGTTCCTCATCCATAACCAAGGGGGTCTCTCCAGGAAGAGGTCAGAGGCTTCAAAATTCGCCACACAGTACACTTTTCAAAGGGATTAACTTCTGAAGGATCAATGGGTGAAAACTTGTTTTTCGTATTTGACAAGTAATTGTGAGATACTAAAGAAATTAAAAAGGGTAACCCATTCACAGGAAGAAAAGTCAAACAGAAACTGCTTTTGAGAACGTGAGCACAGTAGACCAATACTTCTGCTGGGGTTTGGATCTGGAGCGTCCTCCAAAAGCCTCACGCATTTGGATGTAAGGGGATAAGTGTAGAACAGTGCGCTGGTGGAAGGCAGGGCCTGACTGGAAGGAAAGATGTTTGGGATTTTGCCTGGAAAGATTGTGTCAATTTGTGGGGTGCCTAGAGAGGACCTTTGAGGGTTACCGATTGTGAAACAGGAAAAAAGGGAGGGGCACCCACCTCAGGTCTGAGGGGCCCAACTGGCCGCTTGAACTAAGTAAAGGAAGGTAGAAGAAACATGGTTACAGCTTGAGCTGGGAGAGCTCTGGCCTTGCCTGAGTCTCCAGACACCCACTCACTCCTGTTTATTGACTTTCTGTCTGTAACGCTGTGAGCAACTTCAGCTTCTGCCAAGTACCTTCACCTTTGCCAGCTGTTCCATGAATGGACCGTGTGAGACCTGAAAAAGAGAGCTAAACAAATCTTTCCTCTCTTAAATTGCAAATGTCCAATATTCTGTCCTGAAATAGTAATTCAGACAACTTCCAGACAGCTGTTATGAGTATGTTTAGAGATGAATGTATGTTCAAATAGGTAATACGTAATAGCAATGCTTCCCATAATATCAAATAAAGAAAATAATTTTAAAACAAGGACTACTAGAACTCTAAAGAGAAATATACAAAGCATCATTGTGCTGAAGTCTTCAGAATATCTCCCTTGATAATTTAAAGACAATAAAGGGATTAGAATTATTATTAAGGGAAATCTCTGGAGTAAAACAAATATCATTAAAATTTTAAAATTCAGGGCTGGCAGCATAGCTCACTGGCCAAACCACTTAACTTGCATGATAGCTGAAGCTCCGAGTTCATTTGCCCCACACCACATAAAAATTAGCTGGATGCGATGCCCCACATCTATAATCCTAGCACTTGGAAGGCTGAGGCTGGAGAACTGTCATGAGTTGGAGGCCAACCTGGGCTTCACAGTGAAGCCAGGACTAGCCTGGACTACAGGGTAAGACCCTCCCACAAAAAGTTAATTAATTAAAAATTCTTCAGAGTCTCCAGAGTAGATTTGAACTGACAAGAAGAATTGTGTAATTTATAAATAAGACAGATAAAAATACTATGATCTAAAAGCAGAAGAAAAACAAAATGAAGAAAATCAACAAAAAATAAATAAATAAAGACACTATTGTATCCAGAAAAACAAAACACTGAATTAGAAAAATGAGAGACTAGGGAGAAAGGAATGGAAACGTTCTTTTAAAGAAATCTGGACTAGAAATGTTTAATTTGATGAAAAACAATCCATTAAGATGTATTTCTAAGTGTATTCATTTCAAAAAAGAAAAAAGTTATCCCAAAAATAGAAGAAATATCACAAATATAACTAACAAAGATTTGTATTTTAAATGTATTTTAGAACTCTTACAATTCAATAATAGAAACTGTATTGATTCAGTAATAAAAACAACCCAATAAAATATGCAAAACCTTTTTTCCAAAGGGGAAAAAAATAAATACATAATGACCACATAAAATGGTTTGAAAAACAGTAATTAACAGAGAGATGTGATTCAAAGTCAACGTGAGACACAATCAAATCCATTACAATGCCTAATGTAAGAAAATATAATGTAAAATTCTGGTGAAGATGTAGAGAAATTGGAACTCACAGATAATCCTAGTAAAAATATAGAATGGTGATGCCTATTTGGCCAACAATCCATATTATCATCAAAATTTTAGACACAGCAAATTATATAGGAATCCTTCCCTAAGTGTATATTCAAGACAATGAAAATATATGACCATGTAAAATCTTATGCATGATTATGCATAGCATCTTCATTCATAATAAACAACGTAGAAGCAACAAAAACATTCAATAACTGGTGAATGGAAGAAATGGAGGAATGGAATACCATTCATAAAAAAGTGAAATACTGATACATGTTGCAACAAAGGTGAATTGTGAGGACCTTCTACTAAGTGAATCAGTAACAAAGACCATATTTGTATGATTCCCTCCATATTAAATTTCTAGAGTAGTTCAACCTACAGAGGCGGGGTATAGTTAAAGGCAGTGAATTCTAATGTGTGTGGGATTTCTCGTGGAATAATAACATTTTACATTTTGAAATCTGATTGTGGTAAAGTTTACACATCTGTGAATATACTTAACACTGTTTACTCATAGACTTTAAATGGCTGTATGATATATTAATTATATCCAATTCATCTCTTAATAAACTTGCAAAATAATAAAAGAGAAAAAGGAGAATTGTGGAACCAAAAAGGTAGACAGATGGAAGCTAAGTAGAAGTCTGGTGAGCTCTTGAGGTACACCTCAAGTGACTTTGGAAAACTGAAGTCTAGTCGTGCTGGTATGATCAGCTGGGGTGATGGAATAAACGCATCAATCCTTATGCCTTATATCAACCACAAAATGTTCTTGTCTTCACCATCCCACTTTTAGCTTTTCGCAAGTTTAGCTAGCATGACCTTCTTCTTTACTGTTTCTCCAGGTTTAAAGGATTTCTCCTGTGTCATTAACTTCTGCCCTCTTCGCTTCAGAACAGCAGTTACTTGTGTTTCCTGTCATCACTGCCACTTTGATCTCTACTCAGAGGAGATACAATGATGGAGGGGTCATTTCAATTCTAGAATGTAGTTGAAGTTTGGCAATTTCCTTTATTCCTAACATATATGATATTTTTTTAAAAAGAAAGTGTAGATAACTCTTGGTATGGTATAGACTTATCAAAAGTAAATATAGTATCTTCCTCAACATGAAATCCTTGAACTGGCTTGGGGCTATACAGCACATTTACACAATTTTCTGAAGAACCTAAGAATATATACATTTTTTGAAAATTGCTGTTATAAATACAGCTGCTTAATTTGGCAATGTAACTCATCATTCCCATTTACATGTTTTTATACCAATAATCCTACATACTATTTAATGAACTAAGATTCATGAAAAGTTAAATTTAAAATCCTACTGGTAGTCAATAGGCAATTAAAATAAGAAGATAGATTTTTAACTTTTGAACATTAATTTTTAGAGAAAACAAAAGAAAATTAATAAAATGACAACAGTCCTTACCTATCAATAATAACCGTGAATGTAAATGGATTAAGTTACCTCAGTTAAGATATACAGACTGTTCGAATTGATAAAAAAAATCCAACAACATGTTCTCTACAATTAACTCATTTCACCAGTAGTAACCCACACATGCACTCATTATAGACTTTACCTTAACTCGCCACAAGCTTTGCTAATATCTCCGCCTGTCATTTGAGTCAAGGAAAAATAACAATGGTGAGCATACAGTTTTCTTTCAGATCTTTCAAAGAGAATATCTTTCCTTCATCCTAAAACCTGACTCCAGAGCTGAGAAAATTGATATCTTTACTAGATAAGAAAGTCCGAAAAATTAAATAAATGTACAAAGAGAAAAAGAGCCGAGGCGTAAAGAAAGTATTGTGGTTATGGGTTCCAAAGATCCCGGAAGCTGCTTTCAATACAGCAACTCTGTCTTGGCCTATGAGAGAGAAAGAAGGGAAGACGGAGAGTCAAACGAAAAAATATAGCTTATCTATGCATGTATTTGACATATTACAAAGAACATTGTTTGAATTGGAGTTCAGATAATATTAAAGTACAAATGTATTTAGACTCAGAGGTTATGAATAATTAATCATAAAAAGCTGAATTTCTTCCTTGCAATTTGTAAGGTATTCTGCAGAAAGTTGTAAATACTGAATATATTTCCATAGAACACCCCCTTTTAGGAGCACAGGAAGAACATGCATATATAAGAAAGGATACTGTAATTTAGAATATATGAAAGAGCTTTTATGTGAAGATTATAGACCAATGAGTGCATGGAATTTAGCAATATCTCTGGCCTCAGACCACAGAGGACAATAACACTTCCCCCATTCTTTCTGTGACAAAAATATCTCCAGCAATTGCCAAATTTTTCCTCATGGGGGAAGTTACCCTGGTTGAGAAACCACTACTCTACTAAAAATACATTTTCTTTGTCTTCCTGGTTATAAAAGTAGTAAGAATTTATTGAAAAAATGCAACCAACTCCAATGTATAATGTAATGTGACAAGAACTAAAAAGTATATGCACAATGCAATAAAAATTCAGAAGTAAAAAGTGGAGTAAGAGAAATCAGAATAGGACTAATTGAAGAAGCAGGATCTATGGCTTTAGTGAGTATGGAGAGAATTGTGACATGCCAACGGAATTAAAAACCTCGGGCATTCCTGGCATAGGATTGGCAGGAACACTTTTTTCAGCTAAATTCACCTATGCTTTCAGGGTACCCCAAATACCCACGTTGCTGTCCCCAAAACGATGTACTGCATTTCTTCATGCACATCTGCTTCCTTTCTTCAACCTACTTCTACAATGTCATGCGTTTCCTAAGGGACAACAACATCTTCCTTACCTCTGAGGTGTCGAGGTCTGGTAAGTGCTCCAAAATAGTGATTAAATACAGCTAAATTCAACAATGGACGCCTAGATGGGCACTATTACCTTTCCAAAATCGTTTCCAGCATGCCACACATTAATGTCATAAAAATTGCACAAGTCCTTGATTGAGTTTTCAGCATCATGCAACTTCCTGACAGATCCTGGCTTACTGGAGGTCTGTTGATTCAAGGAAAACACGCTAATCGCATTTTGCATTTGGGAACGAGGTTGTTTGTTAAGTTTGCTTTAAATGTTGCGCTTAAAATTGGATGGAGTTTTGTACTAATAGAGTCATTTCCAGGTATTTGTTTTAATAACAAACGGTACTTGAAATGGCTGCTATTCGGCAGTAAGTTTATAGCTAATTAGAGGCGCACCTCACTGATGCGCGCTAACGAGAGAGAAGAGCTATTACTGATCAGAGCGGGATTTTCAAGACTAGCATCGTAAAATGCAGTTTGCTTAGTTCTGTAAATATATGTTGTTTACTTTATTTACAACAGCGCATAGATTACTCAAGTGCATAATACGCTGCTGTATTAGGCGAAATAAAATCTCACTAACCAAAGTGCTCTATCTGCTGTTAAACTTTTATTAAGGACTGAGATAAAGCAATTCTCTTTGGAGCAGGAATTACAGGGCCTGCTGATGATCACTGAAGTGAACGAGGAGACAATGAGGGACAGACAGCCATGTTTTCCAGGAAAGCTGACGATCAGTGCCCATTGTGCTCTGACCTTGCCCTTCCCGTTCCCAGGCGTACTTCAGGTCACTCCACATGAATGGATAACAGAACAGCTAAATGTCCTGGAGAGAGTGTCACAGTGTGTGAAGATACAAAGGCCACTTTTGAAATAGGTGCCTGAATATAGGTTTTGTTGTGAGGACAGAAAGCAGCCTCAGAGCCAGAGAGACACGTCCAGCATTCCACAGGGAGATGTGAGATTAAAAGACAGACCTGTCATCCACAGGCCTCTGTGGGACTTGCAGTGGGCTAGACAGACGGTGGTCAAGGGCTGAAGCTGGACTATTTACTTTAGGAGGAGCTAAATGGACATGGGAAAGGAAAAAGACCTTTTTGTGCCCCGAATCTATTGCCATGGCATTAACCAAAACACAAAGACAAAATTCCAACGGAGGGATTATTTTCACTTCAGCTCTTTGCTTTCTTTTTTCACAGGAAGTGGTCTGATTAAATCAGCCAGGTGCCCCGTTTCTGAAGAAACACGAAGATGCTTTCAAGCTTCTCTACAAAATTTTAAAAATGTAAAAGCACACATACGATGCATGCTTTTGACATGTAATATTTATATTTAAGTATTTCTTGCATATGTCCAAAACAGCCCAATGGCTGTTTAGTCCAATCTGAGAATGCATCATGATCTCGGCCCAATACCAATGGCCCGGCTGGCCAGGCTGTGCAGGGGGAATCACAAGCTATAAAGCCAAGCACTCCTGGGCTTAGATCTCCTATCCTTGATCTCATGGAAGTAGAGACTAAAATAGCCGCTGTCTGAGCCTAGACAGGGCAGGAGTGAGGAGAGGAAAGTGAGCTGAAAAGAGTGTTGTTGAATATGAAAAAAATTTCTAATGTTCTATAGCATGCCAGGGTAACTGACTGACACTTAGTTGTATATTCAAAATAACCAGTAAAGAGGATTTTAAATGTTCTTCCCCTAAAAAGAAAAACAAATGATAAATGTTTGAAGTAAAAGACATGATAATCATCTACTCATAGATTATATTATATATATTTATGTTATATCCATAATTGTATCGGTGTAACATGCTACACACACACGCACACACACGCACATGCACATACACACAAATTAACTTTCTCACCTACTGATGTTGATTTATTTTTAGCAAGTGACCAGGACTTCATGATTTTTAGATTCCTCATTACTTTTTTGAGGTATTTAAAAAATAGACAACTTGGTGTTATTATAAAGACTAAGTATAATAGTGCACACCTAGAAGATTGACGTTTGCTTATAAAACTACCACGAATGAAGCCTTCACTAAACTTTACTTACTGAGTATATTACTAAATGGGTAAAAATTATCTGCATTTCACTTATGAATGGTCACTGAAAAGTAGATTGCATTTTAAGCAAATATTTGATTCTGTTTCGCCATATAATTTTGAAATGCTAATTTTAAAATATGAAGTTGAGTACTATGTAGACTGGCTTTTATTTGTCCAGTTATATCAATACTAAAATACCTTCAAATTTTTCAAATGACATCACTTTAATTACAAATTTAAGTCCTCCTCATCCCAACTCCTGAAATCCACTAGTGACACCAAACCAGGTATCCATGTACTTATTCCATAGGTAACTATTGAGCACTATGTATGTACAGATAAAACCCATGGCCTCACGAGGCTGACTAATAGATAAAAAGAAAGTGAATGAGCAGTTAAATAATAATGTTAAGAGTTGCTTTAAAATAAAGTGCGAAAAATGTGCTAAGATAAGACCAATCACAAACTGAGCGACAAGCAATGGCTGAAAATGATGTAGCTAAAAAAAAACAAACTTTAGGTGTCTCATAATTTTGTAGGTCAAAGCAACTATGGTTGCTTTAGTTCTGTTTGTTGCCCCCAATAGCAACTACCGAGAATATTTTGACTGGTATAGGAATTAAATTGAAACTTCAAATCTATAGTCTGGCTGCTGAATAGGGAATGAATAATCTGGAAGAAGAAGTAGTTAAAATCATATGTATTTTCGCACTCACTAGCTATTGTGGAAAATCTGCTCACATCTAGCTGACTATATTTACACTGAACTACTTAGTAATATGTTTAAAAGATTTTCCTTCCATTTGGAAGAAGTATTCCAAGAGTTGAAAAATAAAAGACAAAGACAGCAGAAAGCTGATGCACACAGCTGGCGTGGTAGTGTCTGTCTGTCATCCCAGCACGTGGGAGCCTGAGGTTGGAGGATTGCTGTGAGTTTTAGGCCAGCCTGGGCTCCCTCGTGAGCTCAGGACCAGTCCAGACTACAGAGTGAGACCCTGTCTCAGGAGAAAGTAAACAAAGAAATAAACAAAGAAAAACCAGATAACGCATAGATATTTCAGGTCATGAGACATTTGGACTCGGCTCACATCCTGGTGTTCTGGACAATCAAAACTGTAAAGAGTAATTCTCAGCCATGTCTCAAAAAATCAGTTTCACACATGGATATACATTCTTCACCTATTTTCTCCTCCGTGTACCATAATCACTTGTCAACCCCGTTATTTGAACAAAGCTTCCTGGCTAAAGTTATCTATGATTTCCTATCGTTTTAATATGTGCATATGATGTATAAATTTATCCTATGATACCATTTTTACTGGGGCCTACAAATTTTAACAATCTATATTTTTATATTCTTTTGTTCAAATGGATTGTTAATTTCTCTTCAGCCTTCTTCTTTGACCTGTGTGTTATTTAGAAATGAGCTAACCCATAAATATTTAGCATTGTCCATGTGTCTTTCCATGATTGGCTTCTATTTCATTCACACTGTGATCTCTTTATATGCTTTATATGATTTGTATGCTTTTTAAATTCATCATGGTCTGTGTTACTGGCCAGTGTATCCTGCTGACTGTGTCATGGGAGCTAGAGAAGATTGTACACTTGCTATGAATTTCATAAATGTCAACCTGATCTAGTTGGCTGATAATAGTTATTATATCAGCTACTTTTTTTACTGATTTTCTGTCTGATGGATCTGCATTCACTGATAACCAGATGATAACTATAGTTTGGATAAGGAACCCATAATAACCTATGTGTTACAAGTTTGGTGACCAACCTGTGATGGTATCAGGAGGTGGAAAGTCTTTCAGAAGTATGGCCCAGTTAAAGACATGAGGTCACTGATGAAGTGCCTCTGGAAAGAACTTTGAGACTGTGGCCTCGTCCCCTCTCTCTTTCCTTCCTGGTCATCCTGAGACCTCTTCTGCTACATGTCCTTGCCATGATGGATTGGCACAAAAACCACAGGCCAATGTATCTCATAGACTGGAACCTCTGAAATTGTGAGCCAAAATAAATCTTTTCTTTTTATAAGATGCTTATCTCAGATGTTTTGTCACAGTGATTTAAAGCCAACTGAGACAACGGTAGTCTCAATAGTGGCTTTGTTTATTTTTATTGTATTTCTATCACTTTTTGCCTTTTTTAAAAAAAATACTTTGCTACTAACTGCATATTTGTTAAGGATTGTCATGTCTTCCTGGAAAACTGATCCTTTATCTACCCATCTCTGTTGGTCATTTTTCTTATCCTGAAGTCTCCTTTGTTTAAAAATCAATAAGGACTCCCAGCTTTCTTTTGATTAATATGATCTAACTTTCTCTATCACTTTACTTTTAATCTATAGGAGTCCTTATATCTAAAAATTATCCTTCAGAAGACATAAAATTGACTTTTAATTACTTAAAGTACCCACACTTAATACAATGATTGCTATTACGGTGAAATCCCTGCTTTGAATTTGTTGTACTTAATCCTTATTTCCATTTCCTTCGATTCATTTTCTGTCTCCTCTCATTGATGAATATATGTTTCTTTCTCTTAGAATAGCCATTACATGCCTCTTCCATGTTTAGCAATTACTCTAGAGTTTGTCATAGACAACTGCAACGGGTCCAATTCAATGTCAACTAACACCAAACCATCTCGATACGGTTCCGGGCCCCTCCACAAGGATTAAATCACAGAAGCCACGTGAAGGACTTAGCACAGTGCCTAGCACTCAGTGGTCCTTCCCTAGTAACTGGGCTTCATCTATCACCCAGACACACGCCTTCGATTTATGCTACTGCAGAGAGGAGATTTAAACCGCAGAAGTGTATTTTTCAGCTAACACATCTTCAAAAGCTATAACTCTTACTTTGTTGAATTTTTAGCTTTTGACTCAACCAGAATTCATTCCCAGATAGAACTTTTTTAAATGTTGAACAGGCTTCAAAACTAAAACGGATAAGTTGTAGGTATGAAATGTTGGGATTATGCAGGGACAAAAATTTGTAAAGCAATAATAATAGTAATAATAACCACACAAGATTAATATGCTAAAACCATTGAATTTCAAACCAAGATACACTTAAATTCATGTAGTTTAAATGGTTATTTACCAGAGAACACATAAGTAATACTTGCTTTCAAAGCCACTGTTCCAGTTACTGTTCCCTGTACCTTTAAGTACCAGAGACGATGTAGCTTAATGTGTACTTCTACTACTTCTTTATTTTTAGTATGCATAGGCTCTGCATATGTACAGCGCACACACACACAAACAGGCACAAATAAACACAGGTGTTCATAGAAGTCAGACATCGTGCTTTGAACACGCGCTCCCACTCATGACACCTAAGTATCCCCATAAAAACACTTGCTATGTTTATTTTAAATTCAAGTTTACTGGTTTTACTTATCAGCTAGATTTTAAACTCCATGGTCAGATAATCAGGGTGTGCCAGTTCTTAGTTATATTTCTAGTTCTAAACACAATGAAATATTTTTGATTTGACATTTGAATGAATGTGTTAAACTAGTCTTTTTCTTTGAATTTGGAAAAGCTGGATGTTTGACCACAAATATGTGTGGGTTTTGAGATAAATTGAACTTGATTTTATAAACGTGGCTATTTGTCCTTTTCTTTCATAGGCCACAGTATTTCAAAGACAGGCATGCACAAATGTGGCCAGGATTCTCTCATTCTACCTCTATTTCCAATTCTTCCCATGCCAATCCATCTTGAGCACTTCGTCCACATTCAGATGATAGGAAAACGTTTCGCATAGACCTTTTCTTTCCCTGAGGCAATTCTATGAGCTGGTGGCACAAAAGAAATCCTAGCATTTTGAAAATATCTCTGTGACAAAGATGAGCAGCTTTCTTTAGATATTCCCACCCAGTGAACTCAAATTTAGAAACAATTATTTAAAGAATATATTTTATTCATAAGATCATAAGAAAGCAGTGAAGCTAATTCTTAAAATATCTTTATAAAATAAAGTCCTTTAAAATAGAAACACTTGGGATTGGGGGTGTTGTTCAGTGCCTAGGGTGCTTGCGTAGAAAGTGTGAGGTCTCTGATTCAATCCCCCAAGACAAAATAGTATTAGTATCTGGGCAAAGTGGACGAAATCTGTTACCCCAGGACTTGGGAGGCTGAGGCAGAAGGACTCTCATGAGACTCAGATGAGCCTGTTGTACGTAGGGAATTCAGGATCAACACGGACTACAAAGTGAAAATTTGTCTCAGAATAAATAAATAAATAAATAAATAAATAAATAAATCTTCCAGTATAATCCCAAGAAGCTACATTATATTAACCTGTAGGGTTTTTTCCATCAGAATTACTGTTTTCGAGACAAGTTTGTCTCAACACGTATGAGAGGAACTGCTTCTGAATATGCTTTGCATGATTACAACATTTTCCGAATCTCACAAAGATTGGTAGTTTCTCTTATATTTGACTGCCTCATTATCTTCATATGTTAGGCAAAATCCATAACCACATTCTTAAATGTCACCCTCCAGCGTAGCCTGATATTTGCGTGTAACTAATAGATATGGAACTGCTGGTGGTGTCATAGAAAACGCCTTCCTGCTACTCATTAGCAGAGGTGGCAAGATAAGACTGAGGAGAACCAGTATCTCTTTCCTCCAAGCCTAATAACTTAAGTATGCCAAGAGGCTGAATTAGCCCTGAATTTCCCTACACTCTGACACATTTCTATAAGTATTTGCTACCCTAAAAATTTATTCACATGTAGACTGATTTCTCTCTAGTGTTGGAGCTCCCTGAATACACAATTCATAACCCACCTAATGACATATTTCTTGTTCAAGAACAATGCTATTAACAATGTTTTTCAATATAGTATTCAACGACTCTACATTGTCATTCTAATGATATCTCCAAACAACTAATTGTTTAATACTAGATTGTAATTAACTTCTATTTCATTTAACTGTGATCCACAAGGCAGTATTTCTTGCTGATCAATTAACTCTCACCTTCCATCTTTTCAGCACCTTCCTTTTTGAACAGCCACCTTGTCGTTCTGTGGGTGTAAGGTAATTGGGTGTATAAAACCAGGAAAGGATCATTAGATCACATAAATCTGGTGCTTCTTTTTCCAGCATATGTTTTATAATAAAGTAAAAATAATTTCTCCAGGTAAGTAGTATGACTTTTCTCTGAAAATTACAAAACTCCTGTAGAAAATAAGATAATGACATCTCTTTAGCAAAATAGGAATGAAACCGAAGCCAAGCAAAATTGAAACATTCTATTCCTTTTTCTATTCTAAATTGGAAAAATGAAATCATTCTCCACCACAAGTATATTTACATCTCACCCCATTTATGTTGCTTTTCATGATGGCGGGTTGCCAGGCCCCTCTTATCTTCCGAAGGATGCAAATGCACCTTTCCCCTCTAAGTATCCTTGAATTAAATCATTAAACCTAAAACGATTATCGTCCTTACTCTCAATAAGCTATTGAGAAGAAAATGAAAGAATACAATCATTTAGATAATAGAATAATAGAGATTTTGAAGAGACTGAAGGCTACAATTTTGGAGAACCTTTTTGAAAGAAATAGTTCAAATTGATGGTTGCTCCTTTTTTTACCCTTACCCTGCTTGCCAGCATTTCTTGAATGATTTAGTACAAAATTACTAGGTATAACTGAGAAAACTAAATCACATTCAAAATAGGAGTTAGGTAGGGAGAGAGATGAAACTAATATCCAAAAGCGATGAGTACACCCAGTGCAAATATGTTGGTTTTTAAATAACTTTTGCCATTTCAAGGGATTAATCCTCTTTAGATATATAGCTTATCCAAAGCTGAGGCAAAGAAATTAGAAAATGAACCAGGGTTATCCTACTATATAAGAAACTAAACAAGTGCTCAAATAATAATAAAAACTCAGAAAAGTTAAATACAAACCAATGAAATGTAGATCTCCCTAGCCAAATATTGCATGATTAAGCATTAAAAGAAGAACTAATAATAAAATACTATAATCAATTATATTAAGTAAAAAAAACATGGTTTCAAATAAGTTGCACAAAGGTACTGATAAATTCAAACATGGATAAAAATGGGTATTAGATGACATCTGAAAATTTTAATAAATACAAATGATATATTAACATTCTAATGAAGAGATCTAGCAGACACAAACTTTGCAGTCAGTGTCAATAACATCAGAATAACAAAACTGTATGCACTTCATAGGACCCAGTGAGAATATAATTATTATGACATCTTTGCCCAAAATTCTCTACTATAAACTATAAATGTCAGAAAACCCAGAATTCTGCAAAGTGAAGGTCTATCTTCTAAAGTTTCAGGTCTTGAGCAAAAAAAGAAAAAATAATGAAAATGAGAAGGCCACTCTTATATATTGAATGAGAATGAAGAACACAACACAACAAATAAATCGTCACCTTTCGTTGCGAAGGCCAGTATTTGAGTAAAAGGGGAAGCCGACTGAAGCTTAAAGACCAGGCAGTACTAACGCGTCAGTGTGGACTTGTAGTTTTGTCACTGAGTTGTGATTACAGAGAATGTCTTTTACATTCGAAGTATACACTAAAGTGGTCAAGTCTAATAGAGCAAACTGTCAGCAACTCTAGATATTTGGAAAAATATGTTCTTTTGTCAGTACTTGCAATTTTCTATATGTTGTTTGAGTGCTTTGTCAAAACAATAAATGTAAGTAATTGAAAATATAATATTGTGAATATAAAAATTTGGGAAGTTACATTAAGCCAGACATGGTGACTTATGCCTGAAATCCTGACAGTGTCGGAAGCTGAGGCAGGAGGACTTCAAATTCACATGCACGAATCCATCCTGAACAACTTAGCAACTCAGTGAAATCATGTCATTCATAACCAATAGGAAGGGGCTGAAATGCACCTTGAGGTGAAGTCCTGAGACTGACCTTAAGTAACACAAAAGAAGGAAGTGGTATTAACTAATGATAGTATAAATAAAATTCTATAACAGTTGTAAAATTAACCGTCTAATATATCTATGCAATACATTTTTATATTTTTAAATTAATATTTTAATAACTCAATTTTTATTCAATGTTCTTTGAGAGCATTCACAGATTTTTATTATGCTGATTTTTAAAAGTAAATGAGAAAATGAGATCATACAAATTATAAAGTTTTTTGCATGGCAAAAGAAACTATCAACAAAGTGAAGAGAGAACCAATAGAATAGGAAAAAATCAATATTGATACCTCAGAAAGGAGTGTAATAACTAGAATATACAAGGAATTGAAGAAAAGTAGACCCAGTTAAAAATGGGCAATTGAAAAGAATAGACAGTTCTCAGATGAAAAAGTTCAAATGGCTAGCAAATGCATGCAAAGATGTTCAACATCCTTAGCCGTTAGAGATACGCAAATCAAAGCATCACTGAAATATCATTCACCAGTGAGAATGGCGCATATGAAAAAGTCAACCAGCAATCGGTGTTGCTCAGGTTGCAGGGGCAGAAGAGGAGAAAGGAACTCTTTCACACTGCTAGTGGGAATATAAACTGATAATCACTTTGGATGTCAGTGTAGAGATTCCTCAAAAGGCTGAAAACATTCCATTCAATCCAGCGATATCCCTTTACAGTATCTTTCCAAAAGAGTTAAAAGCAACGTATAATAGAAATACGGGTATGTGCATGTTTACAGCAGCACGACTAACAATAGCTAAACTGTGGAAGATGTTGAAATACCCATCAACAAACCAATGGATACAAAAATTGTGGTATAGTACACAATAGAGTACTTACTGTTCCGTATTGACAGGTAAATTTGAGGCTCTTGTAGATAAATGGAGACAACTTGAGACCGTCACGCTTAGTGAAGAGGGTCAAACTCAGAAGGTTAAATATTGCATTGTTTCTCTAATATGAGAAACCCAGAAAACAGAGGTTTTATAGAATCAAATGGGTATGACAGTGGGAAATGTAAGGATACGAGATGGAGCAGGAGGGTCAAAATGGGGGAGAGAAAGGGTTAATAATGTAGACATTATATATATATATATATATATGTGTGTGTGTGTGTGTGTGTGTGTGTGTGTGTGTGTGTGTGCGTGCGTGTGTGTGTGCATAATACTCAAGCCCAATGGAACCACGTGTACCACATATAGACATACATATACACTAACGAAAAAGGGGAGAAAGCGAATGTGAAAAGCCTTTTATCATTGCAAAATATGTGCATAATTAGCACTTCTTGTAAAAAATTAGAAACTCTTTGCCATTCTATAATTATGACATGCTTACATTTGTAGGTGAATTTGTGGTTTCACATTCTATTTTGTTTTACTATAGCAATAATTTTGAAAAAATATAAATTTCACTAAACTAGACATTCACAGGAGCCACATGCCGACTATACTTCATATAATGAACTCACTCTGTTAGCGCACTGGGTCACTGATATTCATATGTGAGATTTCCATCACTGGACATTATTTGTTTTCACATCAGTGGACCATGCTGGGGACAATCCTATGCCTCATTTAATTCAGGTCCACTAGTCTTCAAAAAGAAGATTTGTTGCATGTGCCAAAACACAATCCAGTACATTAGAGGATATTAAAAACACATAGTCTTACACAAATATACTATTCTTTCAATTCTGCTACTTATTCATGCCTTAAAACTATTATTTCTAAACTATGACAGAGATTAATAAACTTCATTTGTATGTTTTAAAAGTATGATGACTTATGATCACTTTATTAAGTAATGCTCTCTTGTTTACCAAAGTTGTATGTAACTTAAAATTCCCTTGTAAGATTTACTACGAAATAATTAGCAAATTCTCCTTATTTCTTTCTTCGGGAGGTAATAGTCTTTTTTCGTTCTTTTAGTTGGTTCTTTTGGTATTTACCACTCACACTCCTAAAGAAAATACTTCTGTGTCCATCAACTAATAACGGCAGAAATAAAAAGTGGTATGTGCACAGTGGAATATTATTCAACATGAAAAACATAAAATTCTGACACAAAGCAAAACCAAATAGAATACTTTTTGGTTTTGTAGGTGTTCAGGAGAAACAATTTTTATATTTTTTTTACTCATCTGATAATAAGAGGAACTTCTAGAAGAGCAGATACTGGTGTGATTTCTGCACATCAATTTTTATCTCACTGCCAGGATGCTTCCAGGATGGTTGCTGAAAAGTGTAATCACAATGGAAGGTACTAGAACTGGTACCCCTGAATCACAATGGCGGCTAGATGGGCACAATCCCTGGTAACAGTATCCCTGAAAGTCCCTAGTGTATTGGAGTGGCTAGTGATAATGCAAATGAAGCCTGCTGCAAATTGTGTAAAAATATTCTATTAAGCCCCAATCAGATGTACCCAACTCGGCTTCCACGGGCCTGAACTCCCATATCTACCAGGCATTCTGGCATGACCTGAAATGAGATGATTTTGATGACAGCACTAAGATTAAGAAAAGTTTTTAATGCTGCCATAAATCAAACAATCAAGTATAAATTAATCATTACAATCTTGGAAAGGAATAAGATGGAGAGAAAAGTAAACAAACAACAATAGACTGACGGGGTTAATAACGTATGTGGTAATACAGTTTCGGTAAAAGAGAGAACAAAAGGCTAATAAAATAGAGGAAACATCTTTCAAGGCAAATGTTATTTCCAGAACCACACTACACGTACTATCTTAGTAAGATAAAGAATTTAAATAATAGTATTAAGACTAATAGATGATGGGAACATACTGTAAATGTTTTACTTTTGTTTAAGAGATAAAACTTTGGAGACTGTGTAATTCCGTCTCCTTATAAATGCTTTAAGAATGAAGAAAGTAAGGACTATTTCTGAAGTCACTCTATGGAGTTGCAATAACCATGACATTAAAAATTCATCATGGAAAGTAATAGAGAAAAAATTACAATTTATTTCCTTACTCATTAAAACAGGGTCAAAACTTGTAAAATGATTTTATAACTCCATCAATTTACTTTTAAAATGTTATTCTTGAAATAAATGTATGCAATGAATTCAAAATGCTTCAGATAAATATTTACATTAGCAGTTTAAGGAAAAAATAATACCTAAACATATATATTAAATTTTACTGCAATAAAATAATATTAAGCTATGATTAATAGTCAGAGAATATGAAAATTATTACCAAAACTGAATCTGATAAGGTTTCTCTGTAGAGAATTAATGGCTATAATACAAATAGAGAAGAGTTTTCAGAAACATTGCTTTTAAAACTAGAATAGTAACAGAAATCAATGTACCCATTGGCCCAACCATGCCACTTAACCCAGACTTTGTGGGCCAGGTTGAGTCCCACACCAGGCAAGGTCCCAGGCCAGGTAGGTTTCCATGACAGGCAGGATCCCACACCATGTAGGAGGCCTCTTGGGTCCGAGGTGCCCAGTAACCTGCATACCCCATTACCTGCACACTATGGCACCACAGCAATACAAACACTCTTGCCAATGGCCTATGGCCCTATGGCCTACACACACACACACACACACACACACACACACACACACACACACCTGGAAGTGTCCCACAACCCCACCTAATGGTGCCCTTACCTGTGTACTAACTTGCTAATGTCTTGCAGCTGCATGTGCACTTCACCCATGATCCCCACATGCAAATCCTCATGCTTGGCAATAACGGAACAGGACACCTGCACATACAATCAGGAGAATCCTAGAAGCAGCATCTTGACTACACTCTTGAGACATCCTGATTGCAGTGCCTTCTGCAGGGGACACAGGACAGCAAGACATATAAACTTGGAAGAAGAGACCTCCTATACAATTAAAGTAGAAAGTAGAGAAAGATCCCATCAACAGTAACTGAGCTATAACCAACAATAGAATCATGGAGAAATGAGGCGATAAATTACCCACAAAAAAGCCCTACACTCCAAAAGCTGTTACCATGCACCCTGAAGCAGGAGAATTTTCAGAAAAGAAAGTTGAAAGAAAAGTAGAGGTAATGGCAAAAGAAGCTCAAGGATGACATACAAGAGACATAAGGAAGTCAAATGGAGATAATCAAGGAAACAGTTATCAGTATGGATAAAAACTTAAAGAAATATAACAAAGAATAATAAAAGATAGGTAATAAAAAAGAAGACGCAATTCAATAGATATATAGAAAAATGAAAGTCGAAGTTCAGAATGTTAAAAGCTCACATATAAAAACAGGAAATCAGCTTCAGCACTTCAAGAATAGATTATTGGATATTGAAGATAGGGTGAATAAACTGAATCAAATGGTCAGTGAAGACTAAAAACAAAAAATAAAGAGACTGGATCCAACATGTGATGAATGACTCAAAAAGAGACAACTTCAGAATTTGAGAGTGCAAGAAAAAACAGAGGACAAAAGACTTAATGGACACCTTTAGTAATATTGTGGGAAAATTTTCCCTAAATCTCAGATGAGAAAATGAACACTAAACTCCTGCAGGCCTATAGAACTCCAAATAACTTGACCAAAAGAGAATATCCTCATGACACATTATAATTAAAATCTTGAGGACTCAACCCAAGGAGTGAATACTAAAATGCTGTAAGAAAAAAACAGAAAGTAACTTACAAAGACAAACCCATCGAGATGACTGCAGACTTTTCAACATAAAACTTAAGGGTCTGGAGATCGTGGAATGACATTATCCAAGGGCTCAGAGAACATAAACGCTAATCCAGACTGCTGTGTCCAGCAAAATTATCATTGAAACTAGATGGTGAAGTTAAATTTTTTTATAATAAAGAAAACCTAAAGAAAGTCATGTCCACTGGACCAAATTGCAGAAAATACTTAAAAGGAATGTTAGACAGAAATAGGTAAAACAACAGAACTAAAGACCCAAGAAAACGGTAACAGCAGAAAAAGGAGGATGAATTGACAAGATTATAGATCAAATAATCAACACCAAAACATCATAATGATGAAAGGATATAACAAATACACAAATCTAATATTGTTGAATGTTAATGGTTTCAATCATCAAAAGACAGAGACTGGCGGATTGCATCTAAAATAAAAACCCAAATTTGTTGCTAACAAGAGACACATATTTACCCATAAAGAAATACATAGACATAAAATAAAAGGATGGAAATCAATACTCCATGATACTGGACCCAGGAAACAAGCACGGGTAGCTATCCTATTTGCAGACATGGTAGATTTCAAACAAAGAAACAAACAAACAAAAAAAGATTAGGAGAGACAAAAATATACTAGTGAAGGGAACAATTGAACAGGAAGAACTCATAATCATCAATGTATAATCCCAACTCCAAGGAATACAATTTTGCAATTCAAAAATTTTACTGGATATTATATCAAAGACCATGTACTTGGTCTATATAGTGAGTTCAGGACCAGCCTGGGTTGTATACTGAGACCCTGTTTCAAAAATAAACAAATAAATAAATAAATAAATAAAAGGCCATGTAGTCCCCAGCACATCCATAGTAATTAAATGCAATACTCTCTTATCACAGATGTATGATAAGTTAGACAGAAATCAACAAAGAAATACTACAATTAAACCAAACTATAGAAACATTGGACTTCCCGGATATCCAAAGTGTGTTCCACCCAACATTAATAAAAATCATTGTTTTCCCAGCAGCACCTGGTACATTTTTAAAAATACACCATCTTGCAGAATATAAGGAATTTTTAATAAAAACAAAGGAGTCAAAATTATTCCTTTCTTGTTTTCAGATAATAGTGGAATAAAACTGGAAATCAATAGCAAAAATTAACACAGAAACTACATAAATTTATGGAGACTAAATAACTTTCTACTGAACAATGGGTCACATAAGAAGTCAGCTAAGAAATCAGAACTCCATAGGAGTTAAACAATACTTAAACCTGTGGGACAAAATGAAGTCCATTCTAAGACAGAAATTCATATCTATAAATAAAAACATCAAAAAAGAACAATCCAAAATAAACAATTTAATGATGCACATTAAGGTCCTCCTAGAAAATTGAGAGAAACCTAACTTAAAAAGCAGCAGAATTAGAGAAATTATAAAGATCAGAGGAAACTAACAAAATTAAAACTAAAAAAATGAAAAAAAATAATGAAATCTAAAGAGCTGATTCTTTGAAATAATAAAGAAGGTTGATAAACCTCTAGCTAAAGTAATCAAAAGTAGAAAAGAAAAAACTATGTCGATACAACTACAAATGAAAAGGGTGACATTACAACAGACATTGCTGAAATTCAGAGAATTATAGGGAACTATTTCAAAAATTTATACTCCAACAAATTAGAGAATTCGAAAGCAATGGATAAATATCTAGACACATTCAAAACCAAAACTGAACAATAAAAAGACATAAAAACTCATAATAGACAATTACAAATAAAGAAATAGAGGCAATAATGAAGTCCCCACGCGAAAGTCTAGTACCAAATGGCTTGACGGCAGAATTTTGCCACTACTTCAGAGAAGAGCTAACACCGATGCTTCTCCAATAGTTCCATAAAGTTGAAAAAGATATAATACTGTCAAACTAATTTTTGAAAGCTAGCATTACAATGATATGAAAACCTGAAAAGACTACACTAGGAATGAAATATATAGACCAATCTCCTTAATGAATATAGATGTAAAATTTCTCAATAGACTAGAATCCAGCTAATAGAATCCAGAGTTATTAGAAAGATCTTGCCATGATCAAGTTGACTTCATTCCTTGAATGCCTTGAATTTAGTATGCCTAAATCAGTGAATGTAACAGAACACATTAATAAAACAAGAATAAAACCATATGATCACCTCAATTGATTCAGAAAAAAAGCCTTGGGGAAAAAAAAGCAGCTTTCATTCACGATAAAAAATTGTGGAAAGTAGATATAGAAGGACCTTACTTCAAGCTGATAGATACTGCAAATATCACAATAAATGGGGAGTAATTAAAAGCATTTCTCCTTTTATCAGGAACATGACAAGGCTGTTCACTTTCACTACTCCTATTCAACACAGTCCTTGAAATCCTAGACAGAGCAATCAGGCAAGAAAGTAAAATTGGGGAAATACATATTAGACAGGAAGAAGTCAAACCACACCTACTGCTGATGACATGATTCTCTACATAGAAGAACCCAAAAATTCTACCTCACAACTCTTAGAAATAATTCACAAATTCAGTTAAATTGAGATTGCAAGATTAATTTTTAAAAGTCCAATAGCATTCCTCTACACGAATAATGATCTTAATGAGAAAGACCTGAGAAAATCCAGTTCACAGTAGCTCCTCAAAAAATTACATACCTAAAACTAAACCTAACTAAAAATGTGAAAGATCTTGTCATGGTTTTGATCTGAAGTGTTCCCCAAAAGCTTCATGTTCCTACAGTTATTGTGTAGGGTCAGGAGGTGGAGCCTGGTTGGAAGGGGTGGGTGCTTGGGGCTTCACCCAGAGGAACTTGTGCTGGTTCCGCCCTTCCTCTTAGTCTCTCTCTGCACCGCCATATTGTGAGGAGCTCTGCCGCTGGAGCTCTGGCTCTGGCCCTGCCCCCTCTCCAGACGTACCATGTGCTTCCATCATTTACCAGCTGCCCACCTGTAAGTGTGCTGTGACCTTCTGAAACGGTTAGCTACAATAAATCTTTCCTCCCCAAGTTGAGGATGTCAGGTACTGAGTCACGGCAACAAAAATGTAACTAACACAGACTTCCATGAAGAAACTATGTTAAGCTGAAGAAAGAAATTGAGCAAGATATTAGAAAATGGAAAGACATCTTTACTCCTGGATAGGCAGCATTAAAATAGTAAAAACGCTATGCTGCCAAAGTCATAAACAGATTCAATGCAATTCTTATTAAAATATCAACCAACATCTTTTTTCACAGAACTTGAAAAAATAATCCTTAAATTCATAGGGGAAAAAAAGAGACCTAGAATAGCCAAAGCAGTCCTTAGTAACAAGACAAAGGCAAGTGGCATTATGCTACCAGACATCAAGTTATATTACAAGTAACTGTTATAAAAACTATGTAGTACTGGCACAAAAACAGATAGGTTGACCAACGGACAGAATTGAGTAGGCAGATACACCCTCAAGTAATTTCAGCTCCCTGTTCTTTGACAAAGTGTCCAAAAACATATATTGAAAAGGGGATAAGTTCCTCAATAAATGCTGCTGAGAGAATTGGTTATCCACATGCAAAAGAATGAATCGTGAATCTAGACACACACCTATCACCATGTACCAAAATCAAATCAAAGTAGATCAAAGACCTAAATATTAAAACAGAAACATTGAACCTTCTGGAGTCCAAAATAGGCAAAAATCTAGAAGACGTAAGTGTGCCAAAGTGCTTTCTTTACAGGTTACCTGATGCAAAAAAGTAGAACCAATAAATGAGATTATATTTTATTTAAAACTTTCTGCACAATGAAGGAAATTGTCAACGGAGTGAAAAAAGAACTGATCAGAATGGGAAAAAAGTTTTACCACCTACATGTCTGACAGAAGGCTAATTACTACAAGATACAAGGAACTGAAGAAAAATCCCTCCAAATCAGACCCAATTTAAAAAAAAAAAAGGGCAACTGAAACGAAAAGGCAGTTCTCAAATGAAAAAGTTCAATCATTCATCAAATACAAGAAAAGATGTTCAACATCATTAGCCATTAGAAATGCAAATCAAAACATCTCTAAGATATCATCTCACACCAGTAGAAATGGCCTATATCAAGAACTCGAACAGTAACTGACACTGGCAAGATTATGAGGAGAAAACCTTTTACATTGCTGTGGGAATATAAACAGATACAATCACTACAAAGATGCCTCAAAAGACTGAAAATAAATATTCCATTCAATCCAACAACACCACTTCTGGGTGTCTTTCCAAAAGAGTTAAGAGATGCATGTATACCCATGTTTATAACAGCACAACTAACAATAGTTAAAATGTGGAAGACACTGAAATATCCATTGACAGACCAATGGATACAAAAAAATGTGATATATGTACACAGTGAAGTGCTATTCTTCCATAAAGACAGATTGGTTTGAGGCTTTTGTAGGTAAATGGTCACAACTAGAAATTATCATATTTACTGAACTGAGTCAGTCACAGAAGGGTAAAAATTGTATGGTTTCTTTAATATGAGAAACCCAAACTACAGCATTTTACGGATCCAAATGGTTGTGACTGTAGCAGTTAGCAGAGATGAGGAGGGTGTGTGTGGTAGGGCCAAAAATGGGAAATGGAAGGGGCTGTAATTTGATGCAATAAATATGTGCACAAAATATTCAAGCTCGTTGTAACTATTATGCATATATATGCATATATATAATATTATATATGGTGGGAAGATGGGAATCGTCACTAGCTGTCCAGCATTGTGTAATCATCTTGCTGGTGAACTCAGGTAAATGAAGGCATGTTGGAAATTAAAAGGGAAAGGGAAAGAAGTGACTAAGTTGCCATTACTTAAGGAGGATGGCTACAGAAACACTATAGAAATTGATAGGAGTTAAAGAAGACTGGTGAATAGAAATTCAATTTATAAATTTCTACTACAATTCTGTAAATGTTAACTGGGTGATACTTATGTATTCTTATTACTATTTTTATCTATATACATTCTGAATATATTGATTCATCTATTTCTTCCATACTGCCTGGGGAATTAGTGTATATGTATGTTGCATTTTGTCCATTTTTAAAATTTCCCCTTCCCCCCTCACCTTCCCCGCAATTCCCTCCTTCCCATCCTCAGCTGCCCTGTCCATCTCTATGCAGTCTCCCTCCCTGTTTCCTAGCTCCTCTTTTTCATTTTGTAATTTTAGTTCTCCATATTTTTGCTTTTCATACAAGCAACACCATCTGGTATTTAACCTTTGGTGCATGACTTACTGCCCTAAGCATCACAGTCTTAAAGTGTAACTATATTCTTACAAATAACTAAAATGTATCTTTCTATATGGCAGAACAATATTCCTTTGTTTATAAATACTACAATTCCTTTATATATTCGTCAGTGGATGAACTTCAGCCTATCTGAGATTGAGCTATTGTGAGTTGTGCTGCTATAATATAAGCAGGGTATGCACGTGTCCCTGTAAAGGAATTTTTTTAATTTTTTTAAATGATGCCTATTGGATGCATAGCTGGATGAAATGAGATTTCTATTTTCTCTGTAGTGATTTCTGTGGTGGCTATACTATTTTACAGTCCTACCACCATGCAGGAGGGCTCCATTTTCTCCACATCCTTGCCAACATTTTTTTTGAGTTCTTAGTGATAACCATTGTTGTTGATGTGAGAAGAAATCTCAGAGTTGTTTTGACTTAGCAAGAGTCATATTGAAAGAACTATTTATAAAAGAAAGAATATAAAGTATATTGAATAAATATAGATTAATTATAAAATCAAAATTAAATATCCAAGTTATATGTACATATGTCTAAAATAAATACACATACACACATGTGTGTACATATGTATACGTGTGTGTGTGTGTGTGTGTGTGTGTGGCGCTAGGCACAGAACCCAGGGAATTGTGCCTGGTAAGCAAGCACCCTATCACTGAACTGTGACCCTTACTCGAAAAATTATAAAGTTTTACTGAAAAATGTAAAAATCCATAGATAAGAAAGAAAGTAAGCTGCTCTTGTGGATAACAAAGTAAAAAGGAAGGAAAGAAGGCAGAAAATCATTGTCCATGTCTCCAAATAAATCTGTACAGTTTCAGGAGTGGAGAAGTGCCATAGTATTCCTCATTCCTTATATGGGTCATGGCTGGTATTCCTATGAAAAAGACAGATTAATAAGAGATGAATCATATCAGATTTATTTCAAATTTTATGTCACTTGCAGGCCTTTGGAAATGGATGCTCAAAAATCTAAAGAAAACTATTTACTTTTGCTGTATATGTCTAATAAATAAAAGACAATCAAATGAAAATGCAAGGGACAACAAAGGTCTGGCCTAGCGGTAGGCTGGTTATTTAACTTTGTTCTCAGCTTCACAGTGTAGCATTCCTTCCTCCTGGGTACAGGGACAAGACTCTCCTGAGAAAGTGAGGTGTTGCGGCATATTATCAGGCAAAATAAGTCACAGAATGTCTTTGGACAGCTCAAGCACAGAAAAGAAAGGTAATGTCAACATAATATTTTGAGGTCTTATAGCTGGCTTTGAAGAAATGAGGTTCTAGTTTCTTTCAGATGCCTTAAGGAAGAGATTTTCTAGTTTTTATGTCCTGCCTTGGGGATTAAAGGGAAGCAGAATAAAGAAGGGCCTGAGAAAGAAAGAAATTCTGCGTCTGAAATGCCTCAAATGTCCTTCAGTTCAAAGTGCTTGGTATATAACAAAGGACCATACTCAGGAGTACCATTTTCTGAGCTCAAACACATTCAATGCTAACCCGATAAAACTTCAGATACAATTTTGTCTACAAATTCAAAAGTCAATTTTAAATTTTATGTGAACTATTTATTTTTAAATCAAAACTCGAGATATAACAATTACTAAAATTGCTAAAATGATGGAAGAAGAAACAAAAAGACCAAGGAGAAGAATTCCTCTCACAAAAACCAGTTCACAAGAGAGGTGGCTTTGCAGATTATCACAGTGATTTCATAATTAAAAATGTGAAAAGTAGTTATTCATAGCAGAAAAATAAAACTAAGTCTTTAACTCATACTATGTACAAAACCAATTCTATGTAAAATGAACCATAAACACTTGAAAATTTTCAGTAGAAAATCATGAAAATATATTGATGACATTGTGGTATGGATGAGTTTTCAAATCTACTCTCCTAAAAAACACTATAAAGTAAAAGAGGAACAAATTACTGTGTAAGAAAAATGAAAACTGTTATTGTAAAAATGAAAACGTATCCAAAATAAAATTGAAATTTAGAGGCCAAACTAGATTTATATCCAATGTAGAAATTGCTATGGTTCGGATCTGGTGTGTGCTCCAAAACCCTCGTGTATTTGGTTATAATGAGCAGACTCTGGAACTGTGTGTTACGGTGAGCTAGGGCTTGGCTGGAAGGGACAAGTGCTTGGGGTTTGGCCTGGAAAGATTATGTCAACTTTTTGAGATTGGGGTGCTCAGGGCATAGCTTCAGGTGTGTGTTATTGACTTGACACGTGAGAAATGAGGGAGGCTCTCCCAGGGGGTTCCAATTGCCAGTTTGAACTAAGTAAAGGAAGGAAGAAGAAACACTGTCGCGGCTTCTTCCTGAGTAGGTCTAGCCTGGCATGAGTCCTCCACAGAGACTGGCTTGCCACTGTTTCACTTGGCTTTCTGTTTGCAGTGGCATGAGCATCTCTGCAGCTTTTGCTATGTGCTTCCACTATTGCCAGCTGCCTTTGATGGACTATATAAGACCTTCTAAAAATTTAAGCTAAAATAAATCATTCCTCCCTTAAGTTATGGATGTCAGGTATTCTGTCACAGCAACAAATGGGTAACTAAGACATATATCAATACAAAAATGAAATCAATTCAATGAAAGCAGTGTGAATTATAGAATAATTCACCAAAGAAGGATCTTGTAAAATCAATGAAGTTTGAAAAGATGCTTAACCACCTTAGTAATTAGAAAAAATACAAATTAAAGTAAGCAAGATGAATTGCTGTCAAAACCGTTCAAGATTTACTCAGTTCTTGACAAGAATCCAGAAAAAGTAAATAGCTGCGCTATAGGTAAATGGTGCTGGAGCCCAGCAAGAGCAAGACAGGCACAATGGAAGACGTGAAGAGCTGGGATGGAAGTGTACAGACAACATAAATTAGCCTTGCAAGTCTTGATTTAACTTGAGAGAATCCTCAGTGCAAGAGGAAAGATAGATGTGAGAGTCGCCATGGGCTTCATCACTGCAAATGTCAGCAACTCCAGGGGCAAGAGAGTTCCACAGACGAGAAGTTTGGAGCTCAGATAAGGCAGTTTGCATTGACACCAGAGCTTTGTTTTAGAAACGGAGCTTACCAAGCCTCAGAGCCAATACTCCTGGAAATCAGTCGGCACCAGAAAACCATTCCTTATTGCTACCACCCAGCCCATCTATTTCCCAAGTATGCTCATACCATGTCAAGGCAGACTTCCTACCAAGGCAGGCTGAGTGAACATCTAGCACTGTCCCTGTTTTCTGATGCCGCCATTGATGATGTAGTGCTACGTGGACACTCCACTCCCTCTGCTGTGCGTATCACACCCACCTGGGCCTCTAGATTAACAATTATCCCACTTGGCCCATGGAGACCAAAGGAGCCTTGAACTCTGGTACCATACACCTCACACCCAGAACTACCCATTAGCATTGAATAAGCTATAAGGAGACTATGTTATGGCATCCAACTAGAAGTAAAGAAGATATAACCTGCAAAACTGACAGACAAATACATCTTCAGGAGAACACTGTTTATTATAAAGACCACCTTTTAAAAGAGGTAGAGAGAACTGACCCACAAAAGAATCAACTCTCCACAGAGGAGCATATAAAAGAGTAGAAAGATACGATAACATTGTGCTTCCGAAGAACTCATGGTAACTTAGTGCCTCTTAAAGTCTAACAACAAACCACAAAGAAAAGGATTGCAGTGAATTCTTTGAGGAAGAATTTTTTAAATGATTATAAGGACACGTAATGACATTCCAGATAATACAAGAAGGCAATCCAGTAAAAAAAAAAAAAAAAAAAAGCCCAAGATATGAGTGAGAAATTTAGCCATGAGCTAATGATCCTAGAATCAAACAGAAATCTTGAAAATAAAATTTAAGTCAAATTTTAAAATATAGTGAAAAACTACAGAAGCCTGATCAAACAGGAGAAAAATATCCAAATGCAAGAACGAATCTTTGGAAAATTAACACTCCAATTAAGAAGAGAAAACAAAAAGAATAAAGACAGTCTGATATTCATGGGACATCAAGGTAGAAGACAAAAGGAACAGTATATCATTCAATGAAATAATAGCTAAAAACTATCTCAGTCTTTGGAAACATTTGAACACCTAGGTACGGAAGACCCACAGGGCCACAAATAGGATCAAACTGGATCCTCACTTTCAAAAGTACAATTCAAACAACTCTCAGTCACAAGGTATGTGCCAAGGAACATTTAAGGGAACTCTCCAGAAGGCTAACAACAGATTCCTCAGCAGAAACCTTACTGGCCAGAAGGAAATGAAATCACACATTCCCAAGTTGTGAAAGGAAAAATTTCCAAGAAAACGCACAGCAAAGCTATCTTTCAGAAACGAAAGAGAAACAAATATTTTCCAAAGCAAGCAAAAGCTGAAACAAATTCACCAGTTGCAAGAGATGAAACGTAAGGTATCATTTTGCGTGTAGTCGGATTTAAAGCACGTTACATTTCAGACAATACCTGCTTTTAGTAAACGCATACCAGAATTCAAACAGGTAATAATGGAACAGTGCACTATATGAGTCATCTCATCTGCCATGACAAAATACTTGGTCAGAAGTGGCTTCAGCAACTTTCATTTCTCCTATTTGTTTCTGAGCACTGAGAAGTCCAAAACAAAGTGCCAGTGGTTTGGCGAGGGCCTTCTTCCAGCCCTGCCAAAGCTGCTTCATCACTGATTCTTATATGTCACAAATAGAGAAGCCTGATATCTTTTCCTCAACTTACAAAAGCATTAATCTCCTCATGAGCCTCAACATGTGAGATTTTAGGGAACACAGTGAAGCCCCACTATGCATATATGTTCAACCACTTGGGGGATCACAATGACAGTGTCTCATAAAGTTGGCAAATCCTCTCTGTCAAGAAAGCAGTTTCATGACACGGGTAAATGTCAAATATATGCACAAGGAAGCAGAAGCATCATATGAAAAAAAGAAAAATAATAAAAATAACTCAAATCTCCATCAATGTTAACAAATGCAAACAAGCTATAGAATCTTAAGATACTCTTAACACTGTATCAGTGCTCTCCAAGGGTGACTCTTTGATTAGTACTGACTTTCAAGTCATTTTTTTCAAGGTCGAAAGAGGTTGAACATTAAGGCTACCTCTGTGCAATCTATTATTTCATTATATTTTTAGACAATTTTGTCTGCAAAATATTGTAGTGTTCTTTTGTTGTTGAATATTAATTTATTACAAATCATTTTCCCAGAAATGCTCCTATTCAAGTGTTGAGTAATATTGTGTGACCATAGGACATATCCTTTGAAACAGATCTCATCAGCCTATTACATACTTTGTTAAGTTCATAAGTATTAAATGTAGTTCTAAATTATCCAATCATATTTAATATTATTGAGAGCTTGTGTGACTTCTTCTGGCTAGACAGAAATCTAGTTATGACGTTTGATGAACTTGATGACAGTTTGAATGTTCTAAGGTTCTCCTTTTAACCCCCTCCAGGGTACAGCACATATAAACACACACACACACACACACACACACACACACACACACATTCTTCATTGCTAATAGGCCCAAAAGAAATGCAAATAGAATATTTATGAACATGTATGCAACACCAGGATGATCTAAAGTGATCAGTTCAAGTAAGTATCTGAGTTAAAAAGAATCACTTTATGTGTATCTAGGTTTTCTGCATCTCTACCTGCTGTGCCAACCTTTGCATACCAACTAAGCCAAATGCGTTTTGAAGACAGTAGAAGTCTTATTTTACACACAAGAGAAAGGTAATTTTATATCTGCTCTTAGAGTGGATTAAGTAGTTACAGACTGTTAAACTACTAAAATAATCATGAGGAAGAGTGGATAGAAGAACAGATCCTTGCAACAAACTCATGTTAATTACCTCTGCAGCTGGGAGATTAATTTGCATACAGTCTTTGAAGCCTGTCAGGTTTGAATTGAACCACTGACTCGCTACATTTGATAATCTCACCATTGAGTTTTTGCCACCTGAAAACATTGATTCAGCCTAGCAGACAGCTTTCTTCATAGAAGAGTAATCGTTTCTCATTAATTTCTCCTGTATTTAACATTTGTGACTTCCAAAGAAATTATAAAACATCAAGAACTTGAATATTATTAATTGTTTATATGAAAGAAAAAACATTTTGGGTACTACAGGTTCAGATTTACTTCTCAAAACCTGATCACTTTAGAAATAAGTGTCCTTAGACACTTGGAGATGGCCGTTAGTTAATGGTAATGAGACAGTATTATAATTGGCTTCACCTGTATTATCGCATTTCATAGTCACAATAGCCATGTGAGATAGACAATATACTTTTTCTCACTCTAGACACATAGGAACTAAGGAACACACAGAGAAATCGATCAAAATTATTCATTTAAGAACACAACTGTGTCAGGATTTGAATCCATGTAACCTGATTTTTAGCACACTGCTTTAGTTGCCTTATCTGTGCCGGAAAGAAAAAGTTCATTTATTCTGCCTTTCATAAGGAGTAAGATTCTTCCTCATTCATCACAGTGACTTAAAAATAAAAGGCATTAAGTATTCATGGTACTTAATAATATTTTTCATTTAAAAATTGTCTATTTCAAAGCTTTGACTATTAAAGAACCAAGAAGGTTATGGTAGAAAATAAAAATAAAAATGAAAAAAAACAGAAAATGAAATGGAACTTTATTAAACTTAATAAGATTTCTTTTAGGAAATATAGAAATAAAGGAATTGGAAAATAATTATGCAATCAAGTTAAAATATTTAGACTGAAATCAGCTTGTTTTTATTAAACTATCAAAGTAGTCAATTTAGTTTTCATCAAAAACCTTTTTAATTTATTTTTCTGCAATTTTATTAATATCCAGTTACATTTAGACTTAGAAAAACATTTGCACATTTGTAGGAAAATGTAAACCAGATTTCTATCTATTAGATCTATACACATGGAGCACAAACATTGAAGAGTCTATCACTAGCCTTATGACCCCAGGACACTATAGTCAGATGCAAATATGGCAGAAGGAATGGCTAGTCCTAGAGGATCAGACATCATTCTGCTGATAAGAGCTGAGCAGTTAAGGGAAGCGGTTCTGCATATACAAATTTTTGAGCAAAGAATAACTATTCATTCATTGATGCTTTTGTGTTCAAAATAATGTAACTGCATAATGCTCAAATACTCATGACACTTTCCTCGTGTATTTGTCATGTATTTCTATGTTCATGTCACAGACATCTAATTCAAATGAGCTTAATAAATATTTATTAATGCAAAACATCGAATAGGTAGGACTAGAGTTTGCCCCATTCAACCTCTAACTCAGATCAGGCACGTCCAGGTAATGATAGCTCCAACTCAGATAAGCAGGCTATATATTCCAATGCAGCTAAATTTGTGTAATTAGGAACCACGGTTATTAACTTAGAAGAAAGATCATGAAGTACATCTTCTTTTGTGACCTCATGACACATTACTTTCTATAATTTGCCAAATATTCCATTAAATTTCATAATTGCAAATGTAATTAAATGGGGATATTTTGGATGTTAAAATCTAACTGACTCTTGGCAAACTTGAAAATTACCTGGACAAAATATGCAGGTGGTGGAAAATGATTAATTATTAAATGGTACCTCCTAGGCAGGAGTGCCCTGTATCCACATGAGATCGTACTTAGATTTCTTCAACCACAGAGGATTCAAGCTCCAGGCATTTTTATTCATGTTCTTGTAGTCCCAACTATCTCAAATTCAAAGAATCCGGGAAAGAGATTTAATTGCCCAATTCTGGCTTCATATCCACTAATACATTAATCACAGAAGCCACTTAAATGAGCTATAATGTGTAATCTATAGTAGAATATTTACAAATATTTATAACAGCTGTACAAATGAATAAGGGAGACCCTGCTAAAGTGTGCATTCATCTTGAGAAACGTAAGAAATCTATTCCTAACTGAAATTTAAAATTTAATACATGCAAAAAATTTGGGGGGAGTCTGAAAAGTCAAAGTAATAGAATCCTCAAGCTACATTGCCTTAAGCAAAAACGTATCTCACAGGATTGGATAATTGCTGTAGGAAGGATTTGCTCTTCATGAGTTTAGTGTGAGGCTGAGTGTAAAGCCACGACTTTCTGAACCCAGGTGTCTATCCAGACTAAGTTGGTAAGTATTTTGTTGGAAAATGGAAAGAATTCTAATATCTGTATATTAATCTACCTATATTGTACCAGACTCAAACTTACCAAATAGTCCATTGTCTTAAATGTCTCTTCATTTCCTTTAAGAGGTAGAACCCCGATTTGATGTCACCAGCCTTCTGATATAGAAAGTGACTCTAAAATATCCCAGGTAAACAAAGGGGGAATACAGGAAGTGCTCTATGGTGCTGAGGTCACTAGCCAAAGAGCGAGGGAGTGTGGACAGCAGAAGCCCACACAAGTGGAGCAAACAAAAAGTGGCAGTTGTCAGGTCTCGGATGGAAATACACAGTTTCCAGTGACTTTTCACAATCTGTGATGAGCTTTTTTGTAATGCGGCTGGCTGTTAGTCACTCACAGGCCTGTAAGTGACCCCCTCATCCATACTCCACAAGTGACCTCAATAAACTCATTGGTTCACCCTAGTGGACTTCGGTGTCGTCAATACTTTGTCCTGTCCGCTGTGTGCGCTCTAGGTAGAAAAGATGCGGACATTCATGTCTCTCAGGAATGCATATTCACATGGCAAGGAGACCCTGAACAGTATATTGTACAGTGCTTCAAGCACAGAAAAGGATTAGCATTCAAATATGTTCTTCAGAAAATAAGAACATACTGAAGTGAGCCAGGAAATGTAGCATTTAGCAGCAAAGGAGGGCTTAATACATCAAACAATTTTTTGAAATCACTAATGTTAGATTGCTAATTCAATACAGAAAATATGTTCAATGACAGATGAATGGATAAAGAAGACGTGGTGTATCTGCACAACGGTGGTATAGTCTGCCATAAAGAAATAACTCAAGTTATTTGTAGGAAAAATGGATATACTTTGAGACCATTATGCTTAGGGAAGTGAATCAGACACAGAAAGCTACATTTCTTATGGTTGCTCTAATATCAGAAAACCAAATCTTAAAAAATATAACAGCTGAAAGACAATAAGAAGGCAGACTTTACAGAAGGAAAGGGGATCTGAAGAATGAAGGGACTGAAAGGTGAAGGGATGCAATGTGTAAATTTTTTAAAAATCTAGTCTCATAATAAGACATAAGCTTACAAAGAAATAAGCACAAAAAGAAGATATAGAATCAATAACAATCTTTGTCCAAAACGCGATGAAACAGAAAAATAATAACAAAAACAAAAGGAATAATTAAATGAAAACTAAACTAACAGGGCAGATTTTTTTGAACTTCATATAAAATTCTAGGGTGAATGGAAAAATCAAAACTACACATTTTTAATAATGAGTATTATAAAATCATATTTCAAATAAATCAAAATATTTTCATTGGTAAACAAGAAAAGATAATGTCAATTATTGAATTACTTGAAATGAGTTCAGTAAGATTAAAGACATAAAAGGCACAGATGGAAGGGCAATGTATGAAAAAATATCATTTTGAAATAACTCTACGAGTAAACAGAAATAAAATAGACAAAACCTGGAAGTTGAATTAAGAGACAGAAACATCTACACGGGCACTTAATGAAACTGCAATAACTTTGAAAATCCTGATGCAATTGATAATTGAGGATAAGTAAAGTGGCCAGATTTGTTCTCAAAAAAAGTACAGTTAAAGTTTGTGTAAAGAAATTGAAATAAAATATTCAATAGTACTTCAGAAATATTAGCCAGACGAGGATTTTCAGCTTCCAATTTTCCATGTAAAGAGCTAAAAATATCCTAATGACAAGTAAAATACTGAAAAAAAATTTTTTGCACGAATTTTCTCACCCTATAAGAGCAGGGAGCGCTCAGGGCCAATAACTGACCTCAAGACTGGAGAGTCAAGGAAATAACAGGAGTGAGGACTTGTGGAGCAGAGGGAACAGGAGCCATGAGGAGCAGACCATTGTAGGAGAACCGGAACTGCAACTGAGGAATTGCAGAGACTCAGAGTAGAGCCTTGTGAGAACCAAAAATCATCGGGAGACCAGTCACAGGGCCGCACCCCCAATTTTTGAGTGTTGTTTTCAGGAGCATGACCAGATTCTTACAATAGGAAACACACCCTTACTGTACCATCCATCAATCTTAATACTTACTTACAAGAGGTGAAAATGTATGTCCATATAAAAAACATACACAGGTGTTTGAAATAATCTTATTTATAATTGTCAAAACTTGAAAGTCACCAAGAAATTGATAAATAGACAGGACGTAGTCTGAAATAGAATTTTAGTTAATGCTTTAAACAATCTATTAAGTTATGGAAAGACATAGAGAGATTTCAAATGCATATCAGTAACTGCAAGAAGCCAATGTGAGTAACCTACATTCCAACTTTAATACATGTCATTCTGGAAAAGGCAAAACATTGAAATAATGAAAACATTAATGGTTGCCAGGGGTTGAGATGTGAAGGAAAGATGAATACGCAGAGTGCTGAGGACTATTTTAGAAGTGAAAAATTCTCTATAAGGTACTACAGTAATGGTCTGTTCATGTCATTATATGTTTGTACAGAAGACACAATGTCAGTAGTGAACTAGACAGACCCCACATGATCATGGAGCACCTGTGTAGGTTCATTAATTTTAAGACATGTACCTTTCTGATAACTAATAGCGATAATAGGGTAATCTATGCATGGGTATAGCAGAAAATATTTACATGTTTCTCTCATTCTAAGATTTTTTAAAGCAGCAAGATGTGGACATTTTAAACAAAATATTTCCAATATGATGTAAATATTTCTGAACATAGGATACATAGAACATTCTTGAACTCATTTCATGCAATTAGTATTACCCAGCCTGGAATCATGAAAATATAAGGAAAGAAGGAAGGAAGGAAGGAAGGAAGGAAGGAAGAAGGAAGGGTAAGAAAAGGAAGTAGAGAAAGAAGAAAAGAAGGAAGAAAAGTTTTTTAAAGGTTACACATTAATCTGAAAAACAAAGGTAAAAAAAATTCAAAATAAAATATTACCAAGTACATTGCAATAATATCCCAGGGAATATATGGAAGGGTTTATTTTATTTCTCTTTTTCTTTTCGAGGCAGGATCTTGCTTTGTAGCCCAGGCTGGTCCGGAACTTACTTTGGAGCCCACCCTAACTTTGGCCTCACAGTAATCTTCCTGCCTCAGCACTCCCGGTGCTGGGATTATAGGTTTGTGCCACTTTGCCTAGTCTATGTGGTGCTAGGGAATCGAACCCAGGGCATTAGGCTTGTTAGGCAAGCACTTTAACCTCTGAGCCATTCTGCCTGCCCACTATATATCATGATTTTCTTATTTGTGGTGGTCTGTATCTGAAGTGTCCCCCAAAAGCCTCATGTTCCTATGGATACTGTGTAGGATTGGGAAGTGGGGCCCGGCTGGAAGGGCCAGGGCTTGGGGCTTGGCCTGGACGCGCAGGTCCTGTTACTCCTTTCCCCCAAGTCTCTCACTGTATCACCGTGTTATGAGGATCTCTGCCGCTGGAGCTCTGGCTCTGGCCCTACCCCAGGAAGTCCAGTTCCGGCTCTAGCCACGACCCCACCAAGTGATTCCACCATTTTCCATCCACCCCCCATGAACCGACTGAGACCTTCCGAAACTCTAAATTACAATAAATTTTGACTCCTAAAATGTGAATGTCGGCATTGAATCACAGCAATGAAAAAGTAACTAAGACATTGTTAGAATGTAGCATTTTTTAAATGCTAAAGAATCTACTATTGATAATTTAGTTAGAAATGTCAATTAAAAATGAAGAATTTAATCTGGAGATCAAATTGATGGGATTTAGAAGTTATTCAACAAAATTTCATTCTTTCTTGATAGAATAATCTCAAAAATCAATGAAAGTATGTAGGTAAGAAAAAGAAAAGAAAAATTGTTTACCTTGAAACTTTGACTACTGTTGTGCGTGTTTGGGAAATACTAGAAATATGAATCAGAAATGGTAAAAACACATCATACCTTCTAATATTTAGTAATTCCTGTAGGTTTGCACCAAACCAAAAAAGAAGAAAAATAAATAAAAGATATAAACCACTACAAAGAATAAACAAATGTTTAGATGATTTGTTATCCCAAATTCAGGAGAAACAAATTTAAATAACTGCAACAAATAAAGAATTCATGCCCTAATTGATGATTGCTGGCATATTAGGAATGTTATTATTTCCCCAAAGTCATTTTATTAATATTCATTTGCAACATGTAATAATAACTGCTGGCTGGAGAAACTGGCACATATGTATGTTGTACTTCAGTCACTTTTTATTTCCCACACACATGCACATACACGCACACACAAACTTAAGCAAAAACACCCAATAACATATTGGGGACATTTTTGAAGCAAATTGCATTAAAGACCAGATGATTGCATAAAGAGAGGAGCTATGAAGAAAAATTACCACAATATGTATGTCTGACCTATGTATTCAATTTATAAAGACAGAAATGTGAAGTTCATCTGGGGGAAAAAACTAGCAGATAGGTTATTGAAAAGAAATGACCAAAAACAATGAATAGGGTCTATGTCCTTTGATATTCTAAAACATTATATAAAATGTCAGTAATTATTAAGAAAACGCAAGAATAGGAAACCCAGTGAAAAACCTAAACAATTTTATCAACAGATATAATGAAAAACTTGAAACGTAGTAACTACAGAATTCAGAGATGGGTTTTGTCGGTGGTGAGGCTCCTGCCTGGCACAATGCTTCTTGCAGGCCTTCCATGATCACCCTGTCAGGAGCTGCCTCGGCTAACACGCCCGAATCTCCCTGGGAGAGAGCCAGAAGAACCCGCCAGAAGTGGACAAATGTGATGAGCTCATCTCCGACCCACTGGATGTCAACGGCCTGGTCAGTTCATCCCACATCACGCACTGGTCCTCAGCCACAGAAGCTCACAAGTGTGCCATCAAGAGAAGCAGAGGTGAAGAACTTGGAAGGGTCCAACTTTAATTCTCCTTCCTCAGCCTCCGGAGGAGCGCTGGGGACTACAGGTCTGTGTCACCACTCCCAGGCATTCTGTGATGCTGGAAGATTGAATGCTGGTCTGGAGCTTCCTAAACAAGCTCCCTAATCACTGAGTTATGCTCCCCAGACCTTACTTCCTTTAAGAAACAGATTGAAGAGCTGCCTATGCAGCTATTCAGCCTTCTGAAACTGAAACATTTGAACAGGGTGAACACTCTGCCTCCCAGACTTGGCTTTCTCCCAGATCTTGGGGTCTTAGACTTGATTTACAGCAACTTGAATGAAATTTTTCTTCCTGGAAATTTCTTCCACCTTACCACCCTATGTGCACTCTATCTAAATGACAACACTTTCGAATGCCTGCTGCCGGTATTGGAAAGATCACAAGTTGTAGACACTCAGCTTTAGGAATAACACTTGATCTTGCTGTCTAAGGAAATCCAGGAGCTTGCCCAGCTCAAGGAGTTCCTCATTCTGGGAAATTGCCTGACCATTCTACCCACAGAGCTAGATGAAAAAGTAAAACTGCCCAAGATATATGCCCAGGAGAGGACTTTCTGAACCAAACGCCAGCTGTACAAGACATAGCACCGAGAATCAACAATTGGGATTCTATCAAATTTTTAAAAAATAAATAAATAAACCTTTTTCACAGAAAATAAGCAACAGAGTGAAGAGACAATCTACAGAATAGGGGAAAAAATTCCATCTGCTCTTCGGAGATAGTACTAATATCAAGAATATATAAAGAACTCAAAAAAATTTAAATCTCTACCCCCAAAAAGGGCCAATCTAGAAAGAGATAATTGGAATAAGTAGAGGTTTCTCAGAAGATGAACTACAAATGGCCAAAACGTGCATGAAAAAAAGTTTACCACCTTTGGACATTAGAGGAAGGCAAATCAAGATGGCAATGAGGTGTCTGGGTCTCCAGGGTCTCCTGGTTGACCACCAGAGAGATAAGGGATCAGCAAACTGGGGTCGGGGGGGCGGTGCGGCAGGTAGTGTCTCAGGTGGCCCTGAGTACTGCGGAAGGAAGAACTTACGGGAGACAGTGTCAGTGTTACATGTCCTCTATTGTCTGCAGGCTGCTTCTGAGCAGTTGGAAGGCAGAGCGTCAGCCATGGTTGTAGGGTGTGAGTCATTCTCTGATTGGAGGAAGTTTGGGTTTGAAAGTCACCACATTTGTATGGCGGGACTTTCGAAACCTGATCACTTGATTTCTGGTAACGGTCTTAGGGCAGAGAAAAATTGGAAATTTGAGTAGAGTGAAACCTGGGCTGCCGGCCATCTTGGCCTGGGACAGGAGGGGGTGGCCCCACTCCTACGGGCCTCGAGATTATCGGGGTAAGGACCACCTTCTACCTCTGTTATCCCTGCCCAGTCAGGGTCCCACACTGAGGGTCTGTCTTACTCTAGTAGGAGTGGCTCTCACCAAGGACTCAAAAGAGAGCAAATGCTTGGGGAGGTGTGGGTGGAAAGAAACATTTCTACATTACTGGTGGCAATAACATAAATGGAATCAGGGTGGAGACTGTTCAGAAAAGTGAACAATAGAAATTCCATTTGACCCAGCTATACCTCTTTTAGGTATCTTCTTGAGAGAGTTACAGCCATGCATGACCATATTCACAGTAGCAGAATTCACAATAGGTAAATTATAGAAGTGGCTTGTATGTCTATTGGCTGATGAGTAAAACAAGAAAATGTGCCACATCTATGCAATGGAGTACTACTCAACCATCAAGAAGGATAAATGGAGTCACTTGTAAGAAAATGGATGGACCTTGAGACCATAGTATACTGAAGCACAGGGAATGGTAGAGGAGATAGTCATGAGAGAGAGCGATAGGAAGAGCGATCGAATGAGTGAGTCCTACGTGACAACTTCCCTTGGCGGATGAGAGACCCAGCAGAAGGGGATCACTGCAACCACCACCAGAAAAACTCTACCGAAACAACTTTTAAAAGATTTTTCAAGTTCCTGACTCTGGGAGCCAATCATTGGGTGACCATTGGGTTCTTCTGGGGAGCAAGCTCGGTGGCTTTTGGTTGAAGCATTAGCTGCTTCGTCCCATTATCGTGTTGGTATCTTTTGCATCAATGCTACCTTCTCTTTAGGTGTTGGTACTCTGTAATAGTTGTACCAATACAAATAGCTTGGTGTCCTCTGAAGTGACTGCTCTACACAGGGAGACTTTGCTTCAACAATTGCTAAATTTCTCAGTGTTTAAGATTAGCTTTTATCTCTTGTCTACATTTGGTGATTTATTTCATACCTAAAACAAAGCTAAATTTTAAAACAAATAATGTAGAGATGACTTTGAGACTCATTCTTTACAGAATTAAGGAAAATTAGTTCACATGGTGCATGTACACACCCCACTTTAACATACTGATGAACTTAAAGTATTTTTTTAAGAACTGACATGATAAAGAAGATAGAAAATATCATACCTGGTCTTGAAGTGAAGAAAAAATATGTATTCATGGTCCACATGTTCTTCACTAAATGTATGAGGAAAAAAATTTTTATGGAAACCATGAAGATATGTATATGCAAAAAAGGGTTGCCCTTCTATAAATCAAAGCAATCAAAATGTAAAGTTTACATTTCAGTGCAAAAGAAAACATGAAAAACTTCATGTAAAAATATTAACAAAGCTTAATATTGTCCTACAACAAAAAATGTTAGATACTGACATAACTCAGAAAAAAAACAAGAAACATGGAATCAGAATTTTCAGATAAGAAAATCAAAAATGACTCAACATAAAATTGTTTAATTTCGTGAATAAATTCAAGCTTAGTCAATGAAAGAGTACTACAAATTGTAGAATTAGTTTATAAATTATAAAATCCAAAATAATGAGTGAATCTAAATATATCTACTGCTACTGAATGTGAACTGATAGAATTAGAAAAGACATTTAATAATTAATGAGAGGTAATGTTGTTACTATGCAATATGCTTCCAGACATGGATTTCTTCAAAATCATTTGAAATATATAAAAGTATTTATGGACTAAATATATTTATTATATTACTATTTATAATATAAAAAGAAACAAAAATAAAATTAATCTTCCTTAAAAGTACATGGATAAGGATGATGTATCACAGCAATGCAATCCCAAGTAATTTTTAAAATAACAAAATGTATGCAAATTTATCTTATCAGAGGAGCTGTCTCTTTTATTAACACCTCAGTAATAATGGAATACCCAAATAGAGTACTAACCTCAAAAGATCCTCTGACCCTTACTCAGCCTCTGCCTGCGCTGGGTCCATCTGCTCCCAGCATGGCTTAAAAGACTCCCCTATTTGAAAATAGCTGATTAGAACTATATATAATGGGAAACAAACGTTTATGTGTCAACTATTGGGATAAAACTAAATAAACAGCAAAAACAACATGCACAACTTGAATAAGTACAGATGCATGTAAAATGTTTTTAAGTAGTCCTTTAATACTTGACGGAATTAATTTCTTTCAAACATTTTTGCTTCTTCCAATATGTGAGAGAAGCCTCCATTATATTTTAGTAGGGAAAAAATTTATAAGACCTTTTCAAAGATTCTGACTGCATAAATCATAAGCCCACATGTGGGAATTTGCAATGAAAGAAGGAGAAGCCTGAATTATAATCATGACTGGCGAGTGACCTTCATTCGAATCTGGTAGTAGCAAACTTCCTTATAAAATACTTCCATAAATTTTGTAGGACTTAGGAAATGATTTTTTTCAAATAAAAATGGAAAAATATTTATTTTCCTAGAACATAAGACTATTTTTTACTTCCTTAAAATTAGAAAAGTATGTTCACATAATTAGATAAACATTGACTAGGATATTACTAAGTAAAATAAATATTAGAATAAACTAGTAGAAATGGCTACAAGAGAACCTGGTCTTGGATAAGTTACTACATTTGAATTTATTTTATTTCAACCCATTTATGTACAAAACTCAATAGTTTTATGTACACAATTCAGGAATTAACTCCCTTTAGTTTATATAAATAGTCTGTTAGGTAATTTGTTGTTTCAGTTCCACAGTTGCTCCCCTTCTAAAATTCTTTGTGCCTCCCTGTTCCTCTGGAAGCCACCGTCATTCTTCCCTCAAATTTTAGTCTAGAGCAAGGACGTCCAAGAGAACATAATGTGAATTGTATGTGTGATGTTATGTCTTTAACAGCTACATTAAATATGAAGGAATTAACTTTAATAAAATATATTTCTTACTATATTCTAAAGAGTAGCACTTCAGCAAATGCCCAATTTTAAAAGTGAAACGGGAGTAGGGTGGGCAAGGACGGAGGAGTGGGTAGCGGGAGGGACAAAAGAAAAGTGGGAAAGTCCTTGTCACCCTGACAAGATACATATGTGCACAAAATGCTCAACTTCGTTGTAAACCTGAAAGTTTGCACTTGTACATATCAATAAAATGCAGGGGAAAAGTTCATATATGCAGTACTCCTAAAATACATGTTGGGACAGTTATGGTATTTCAAGTTCACAGTGGTCTCATGCCTAGTGGCTGCCATATTGTCCACAGAGGTTGAGGTTTTCAGTATTTCGCTGGTTCTTTTCTCCTTATTTGCCGCAATTCATTTCGAAGCTCTCCACTCAATAGCTCTGTTATAAATATCAATAGCGATAAAGCTCCTCCCCAAGAAGCAGCCCTCCCTCTAAAGCTTTTTGACACTGAGGGCCTTCAGGAGATTCAACTGTCTAAACCACAGTTTATTGCTATTTGTTTCATAAAATATAGCATAAAGAAAAAACACTCATTGCTCCAGGTTTTTATATTGTGTCTTCATTCAGCACTTTAGGCAGTGCAAATGCTATTTTTTCTGATCAATTTAAAATAGTAAATAGTAGAGATATTTTGTCATCAAATTTGTGTTTTGTTTATTTCTGTTTTTCATCAAATGATTTGGATTTCCATATAAAAATCTAAAATATGTCAATTTAGTTTCCTTATTGAGAAAATTAACTATGAAAAATAGTTGTGTCTGTTAATTAGATATCCCCAGATTTTCACATACCTATACTTATAGCCAACAGACTATAGCAATATAGTTTTGGAATCAAATATTTGTAAATGCAAATCAAACTCTTCTCTGCTTTTAAAAATACTTTACAATTATATGGGATCTTATGTTACTTGCTCTACCGCAAGAAAGAATAAATATATTAAAAATCATACTTTTCCTGGCTAAAGACAGAGTTTATTATATATCATAAAAATTTTCTCAAGGTGGTAAAAATAAAAAGCAATATCCAAATACCAACGTTAATTTCAATAAAGTGCAGAAAATTAAATGCAAGTTTGTGCAAAAAAAAAAGAAGAAATGGAGACACAATTTTGGAAATTAGTGAGCTTTCTGCAGATCCATTTCACCTCCCTCTCAGCATTTTTTTCTTTTAATGCACCTTTGGAGATCACTTTTACATGCTCTTGTAATATGTAAATAAAACTTCTTCTGTGTTACGTTTGCCTCTGTTACTAATCTGGGTTTTCCTTGCTGTCGCCAATTTCTTTCCTTTCCTTCAGTCATACGTTACTTCCTACTTCCCACTTGGTCGCTCTGGATGGATGACAGCTCTCACCTGTATTCCCGAAGACAGCATTGCATTTTGGATTTTTAAAAATCCCCCTAAAGACAAATTTGAGCTATTATAGGTTTTTTCCCTCATTTGTGTTATCCAGGAGCATTTATCGCCTGATCACGACTTTTGGGAAGTGTCTTTTCCTGCTTTATACGACATTGTTTTCTCTCTATCCTGACCACATCTAATCTATGTTCTTCAAATGTTTCTTTTCTTCACTCATCCACAAATCTTAATGGTTGCCATATATCTATTTTCACTCTAAATTTACTCTATATGAAAGTGTCCATTAATTCTGAGGATCACTTGTACCACATGCATGATAATAATATGGAAGTAAAAATCCCTGAGACAGATGCTTCTTTCCTGAGCTCCAAACTTAAATTTCAATAATCTGCTGGATAACTTTACTTGCATATTGAATGGGTAAACTTAAGTTCAAGACATCCAAAGTCATTGATCATCCCTGTCTCCAATCCTTTTGTTCATATTCCTAATTTGGGCTGAGTACCACCATTCTCCAAGTCAAAAATCTGTGAGTCATCGTCATTCTCTGTCCTTTTGCCAATTTGTCACTGCATTCTGAAAAGACTTTTCCCAGAAGACCAAAAATGAGCTTTTTCTTTCTCCCCTTCACCCCTAGCATTCTTACTGAGGCCCTTCTCACCTTTTTCTGGATTTAAAAATCTCTCCAGCTGCCCAAAGCTTTCCTGCCACCACTCGTACGCCCTTTAATACCTCCTACCACTAAAACATACCCTGTTAATCTGTTCTCTTGACAGCAGCAATTTCATTCTGCAAAAACATACATCAGGGTACAAGTGATTTTTATTCTCCTTCCTGCTAACTCCTCTTTATGACTTACAGTACCTACAGATAAGCTGAAGCATTTTGTGTAGCACGAGGCCTTTCATGGACTTTATCTTCCCAAGAAGATAGGTGACTTAAATTGCCCTTGTCATTTGACATATTACACATGAATAATGTTAAACTGCTCCAACATTTTCCAAATGTTTTCCTAAATTTTGACACTGAGTTGGATCTGATAATAAATATGAAGAGTATTTTTCAACATTACAGCAATCTCCATGTGTGATGATTTGTAGCCAATAATGCCCATGAGCCAACATATAAAATATGAAAAGACATAAAGTATGTCATCAGTCCTGCAGAAGCAGAGATAAAGAAAGACAGTGAAGGAGGCGCTAAGAAATCCTCCCAACGTGTGGGACCCTCGTGAAAGCTGCAGGAGTGATAGATATTTGGAAGTTAGAAGAAAGCAGAGGGGGAAATGGACAGTGCTACTTTTAGGAGAGTTTGCACTATCAACAAACATCCGACGGAGGTTAGCATTTATAGGATCGTGGATAGATCATCTGATAGAAAAGAAGAAAATATGCTGAGAAATGAGAGAAATGAGACTACACATAAACATCATCAGAAAGCAAAGACACTGAAATTTATGCAGAAAGCTGCCAACCAACGAGTCTTGTGATTTTGGTAAAGGGCTTAAGGGGAAAAAATATTTACTAGGCTAATGGAGGTCAGCTTAACAGTATTGATTAAAGTACATAAATAGGAAAACGGATCACAGAGTAACAAGCAAAGTTATTACTTGATGCTCCAAGAGTAAACAAGCCTTTCGCCACGAGTGAAAAGGGATGGGTAAGGATGATTCACATTCACTGTGGGATGGGAGTCGTAGAGGAAGAAAAAGGGCCAAAAAACACAAAGACATATGAGCCAATTACACGGTTATATAACAGACTGTCATACTATTTAGTTGCTTAAAACCACTATCTGTTCTCTCTATAGATAGATAGGTAGGTAGGCAGGTAGGTAGGTAGGTAGGTAGATAGATAGATAGATAGATAGATAGATAGATAGATAGATAGATAGATGAGCAGCCAGCTAGCAGAGGAGGGTCATCAATCTAAGACCTTCATGGAAATGTCTAGAAGGCTACACCAATGCTGGTATAGCTGTCAGGACAGCACTGGGATACCTTGCTTTCTCCATGTCTCCTGGCCTTCATCTTCTCCCTATGACCTCTCACACTGACAGCGCAAATAACTTCAGAGTTCTAATATATGCGGAATCCTGAAATCCCAAAGGCCAGTGTTTTCAGGTTTCCTTAAGATACAGGTCAAGACTTGGCACAGTATTATTTCAGCTACATTTGTCACAAGTCTAATTTTCCTCATTTTCTGGCATATTTTCCTATGTTTTTCGTTGTTTTTGTTTTGTTTTGTTTTCAGAAAGTCTCATTTTATAATTCAGGCTGGTGCTCAACTCCCTATGGAGCCCAGGCTGACCTCAAACCCACAGCAATCCTCTTACCTCAGTCTCACAAGTGCTAAGATTATAGTCATATGCCCAGAAACTCAGTTTAAGTGGTTCTGGAGAATCAAACTCAGAATTTTGCTAATCTGCACACATACTCTAACTGCTGTTCTACTCCTCCAGCCTCTACGTGGTCTTTTTGTCACCCCTCGAACACCCACAAGATTACCCCATGGTTTTCCTGGTGGTATTTTTTTCCAAGGTGTTCTATTAACTGCAGCCAGCTTTTGAAATCGCTGCATTAAGTCAGTTACACTCATATTCAATACAGAAAGACATCAGTTGCAAGAGGTACTGTTCATTCCTGGCCAGCTTTGGATACCGGCTGCCAATCCAGCACCAAAGAAAATTTCAGTAAGTATTAACACTTTAATGTTTTACCAAAAATATGAATAATGAATTATCCCGTTTGACAGATGAAGAAAATAAGGCTGAGAAATATCAAAAGGCTTAGATAAAGTTATACAACTAACAAGTAGCAACATATAGCCCATTGTCTGAAAAGTTAGGGCACATTATGCTAATTTGTGGGAATTTAAAAATATCAACTTTGATAGATACAAAGCAAAGGTCAGGACTCAGGTCTATAACATATTTCCATACTGTTAATTTAAAGTAGATCAGTGACAAGAATAGTAATCTAGGGGGAAACATGCTTTTTAAAAAAGTGCTGCAAGGTTCTTAAGAATGAAAAAGTCGCTTCAAAGACATTATTTTGAACTGAGCCTTCAGGCAGGAAACTCAGTTTTCACTTTACAATTGATAGTCACAGACCATGAACACCTTTTTAAATGCTATTTTTCAAGGCTGAGAGCAAGCGTTCCAATTATAAAAGAATTGATCTTGTTAAACTTATTCTTAAATTTTTTATTTCCCTCCTTGGTTAATTCAATTTCCCTTCAAATGCATGAGTCATCAAGACATAATGTGAACATTCAGCCACAATGGAAGAGGATGTTACATTATCCGGATGTTCCTGCTAGAATTCAGACTGAGCAGGTTGAGCAGGGGCAGATGAAACTCAGCTATGTGTCTACAGCATCCATAATGGCTACTGTTTCCTTGTCTTTATAGAACTCCACAAAAGACTTGTTACATTAAAAGAGAATACACATGTTTTCCTTGGTCATTTTATCCAAAATAGTAGCAAATTTTAAACCAGAATGGAAGCTAACATTTCCTGTGCTTACCACGAACCAGGAATTCTGCTAGAAAGTATCCTAACCATGCTTACCTCTGGAGTGATTTTCACAGCAGTTCTACTGCAATATGTATTAGTCGATTTTCACAGATAAGGGATAACTAAGCCCAGGTGAGTCTAGTGATTCATCAAGTTTATACAGCTGACCAGTAGTTGTAAGTTGGAATGTGAATACAGAACTCTCTAACTTCAAATTCTCTTTGTTTACTACCTCTGTAGTGTTATATATATCTTAATCATTGGTTACCAGAGCCAACAAAAACCTGACTAGAACGTCATAATGTAGAATTTGTAGTGAGAATCGGGTTAGAATTGGGAGACATTGGATGTGAAGTTGGGGGGACGAGGAGCAAGGAATGGGATTCACACGCTGTCTTTTCCCAGGGAATAACCGAGACCCCAGTGACCCTCCATTTTATCAGGTTTGCTCCCCTGAAAATATTTGGGGATTGTCTTCTTTAGTGTCCCTGCCACTTCAACCCGAGAACCTCTGACTGCGCGTTTGCCAAGGGTGGTTTTACCACGGTAACTTTCAGGCTTACACAAAGAACACAGTCAAAACAAACAGGGCTCTTTAAATGTCATTATAGGGAGTAAAATTCTATGTGGTGTATTAATGGGCCTCCCACAGCTAAATCCTAGCCTACCACTTTGAAAAATGTCCCCTGTGGGTATCACTTAAACCAACAAAAGTGAGGGAATTTGAGAGTTAAGAAAAAAACATCTAGCCCTGGTGAAAATTAATAGAAGACAGAAGAGTATGAATAAAGAAGGGAGAACTCTGGGACACAAATTAAATTTGCTTTGTTTTCATCGTTTTTAATGTCGTTTTAATGTGGAAGACCCAAGAGAAGGCTAGCTTTTTTTTTAGACATGCAATTTCCTTATTTACGAATTTAGTAAATTGTTAATGGAAGTAGAAATCCTGCCTTTGGCTGAAGAAACATAAAGAAGAAAAGAAATATGCATTTCTTTCTCAATTATCGGACAACATTTTAAAAAGATCAGAGGGACGCTCTAAATAAGATGCATAATATATGTATTATGTAGAATATATATATATATATATATATATATATATGAGAGAGAGAGAGAAATTTTTATATACAGTGTACATGTTAGTTACTTATTTTCTGTGGTTATATTAAGAAACAAACTAGTTCCAATACCTTAATAAATTAGTAAAAATATCTAGTAGAACTCTAGAATGAAATTGACTCATGATACAAGTGTATCTTGAGGGTTGCACTGATACATGCTTAGAAATTGTCATAAAATACATTTTAAAGCTTGCGCTGGTCCTTTTTAAACCTATACTTACTTGTTTATTCTATTTTTTTCAAGGCAAAAGAACAAGTTCTTGTTTTTCTTCCCCTGCCTGGAGCCTGAGGCATCTTGTTTCAATCTGTTCTTTGACTCCCTGGGATAGCTGAGAAACTCGCCTGCTTATACTCCTCAGGGAGAAAAACTAACATTGAATATAATCAACACCATGTGTAATTAGAGCATTTATGATATGATAGCCTTTCAGATACCTCTCCTTTGTTTCTACTCTCATCTCTTTGTTCTGCACGTTATTTCGTTATTTCTGAACGGGCTCTTCGCAACCGACTTGAAAGGTTGCAGTACTTGTCCTAATCTGTGCTGGTGGCTGTAGCAAAATACCGCTGACAGAGTAATATGTAAACAACAGAAGTAAATTTGTGTCTTGGAGTTACAAGATGGAGTCCAAGAACATAACACTGATGTGGTGATGAACTTACTGCCCTGTCCCCAAGTTGGAAAGGCAGAGGCCAGAGCAGGCAACAAAACAGAAAAGTGCAACTCACTTTCATCAGAAGAGGCAAAACTCACTTTTTTCAACAAATCAAATCTGATTGATAACAAGCTTACTCGGATAATAACAAAATCCATTCATGAGGATGACCAATCCCTCGTAATCTAAACACCTCCCTGTGAGTCACATCTCCTCACACCATTGCCTTGAGGATTAAGTTTCCCTAGAAACTGTGAGGGGCACAATCACCCCAGACCATTGCCCAAGATAATAAGGGACATCCAGAAACTCTGCTGGTACTAGATGCTGAGTATGCACTTCTGAGTCCTGGGTCTTAGACAGCAAATAAAAAAGAAATGCTGACTTTTTGAAAGATAGTTTGTGATTTTTCTTCTATAAATGAGTAAAAAGAGTCACTCATTACTCATTTCTGCAAAAGAACTGTCTGGGAAAACAAAATTGGCTACCACATTTTTAGAGTGGTCTCGTGAGTTTCCACTTCTAAGAGAGAACAATGAGTGTGGGGTAGAATTCATCCCTAAACATTTTGTACTGATAGTTAAAGACCACAACACATTACATCATTGTATGCTAAAGATAAGTGCTTGTGATTATTATTTTGTAAATCTTTCACTGTTAATTGCAAACATAAATATCAGAACTAAGGTCAGAAATAAAGCCATTTTACATGTCTCTATGGTACTCTGTAACATAAGAGTGGGTTAAGATTATTTCTCATTAAAGTAAGTCATCAAGTTCTATTGGCAGGGGTTTAAGAGAGGAATCATTTGAATAATGTTTTAGACTTAACTCCTACAGATGAATAAGGTGGTTTCAAATGTACTTCTTATAATGTTTTCTTCTAAACAAAATGATAATATATACCCTCTAAAAGTTATTAGAATTTAAATATGCTATATGTACCTATTAAAATTATTGTGTTGCTACTTTATTTTAGACAAAGCCTGGGGATATGTTTATAAACAAAAAATGTCTGTTTTTAAGGACTTCACACTATAGCGGTGGCTAAGAAAACACAGATGCAGCAAGAATGGAAAAGAGAAAAAATACATACTTGCCTTTCTAAGCAGAAACTCGTAGAAAAGTCTATCCTAGAGGGAGCCATTAGTCGATCAATATTTTGTAGCTTATGAGTGCTTCAATATGTTGGGAGTTGAAGCTGACAGCAGAGAAATCTTATGACTCAATTTAACTTTGAAAGATTAAAAAATTGGGAGGCAAGAAGAATTGAATTAGAATGATGATAGGAGGTCATAATAATTTTAGAAATGTGTGGAATAACATGTTAATGCTAAAATTCTTCATGAATTATTGGATCGATCTTAAGGTTTAGCAAACAGCATTTGCACACTGATGAGATACAGCATAGGCAGGGGTTAAAGAGACTCAGTCAGTCTTAGGCAGATCGCAGGAAGGATGCCATTGCCTGGATATTGGCCAGCACTGTCGCTCATGAGACTTTAATCCTCAGGGATTCACACTTGTGTAGAGATCTTCCCTGTAATGTTTGGCTGACCCTAAACATATTAATATGGTTATGTATTTTTATACCTACAGAAACAAAGATGCTTTAACTAACACTATTTATGACTCATTGTCACTTTATTCTGGGTCACACAACTCCAAAGGTCTGGGCATATTTAAGTGGTTGTAGATATCTCCGATCCAATTAAAAGTAAGCTGTCTAGTGTCTTGTGGGCATTGTTAAGTATAGCCCACCATATATCGCTTCTCCTTTCTTCCAAATGTTTTTGTGATGTGATTCTACAACACCTCTCCTTGAGAAGCAGAGTCTGTTTTTCCATGTCTTAAATTGGACTGGGCCTGTGACTGGATTTCACCATTAGATGATTGCAAAGTGAAATCTTAAAACTCAAACTGAAATTCAATTTGAGAACCTACTCTCCTATAAAGAAGTCCTGGCTAGTCTTAACAGAGAGAGGATGTGTGGATGGAGTAGTCATAGTGAACACACTACAATGTGAAGAGAGAGGCCATGTACAGGAAATGCAACTCAGTAATAAAATATCTCCAGATACTAAGAGTGAAGCCACCTTGGGTCTCCTACAAGACACTCCAGTTGAACACATGGAACAGAGACAAGCCACCATTGAGGAGCTCCAAATGTCCAGCCAAATGAATCATAAACAATAAAATGTTAATGTTTTCAGCCCCTACATTATGGAGTAATGTAGATTACTGGCATGAAGATAATTGATTTTAGAAGAATACATTCATGTGGTTTTAATATATGGATTAATTAAGTCAATTTAATGCATGGTTAGATTATTGCTCTCTCTCCATGTGCAGTACTGGAACCCAAGAATATCCCGGCCTCCCACTGTGCTGATTCTCCTGGCACCATGACACCAAAGTGCAGGGCCAACGTTGCTGCTGTAAAATGAACGGACCCGGTGAGGTCTGGTACCTATGGCACCTGAGCACTGGAAGAAAACCAAAGCTGAAGTGTACTGTAAGGAAGCAGTGTAAGCGCGGAGAAAATCTTTCCAAAGATTAGTCCTGTAAACTGTGAAGGAGAGAATTTGATTTTATTAATGCCTGATAAAATGCAAGTTATTAAAAAGTAAAATGCAGATTATAAATTGGCTATATTATTTTTGTGACAATCGCACACAATGTATTTTGCCAAAATGAAAAAAACAGGTCTTCTGAGTCAAGGTCATATTTTTAAAACATACAGATTTTTCTCTATGTGACAACAATTTCTAAGTGTGAGCATATTGTTTTCATCTTCATGACATTATCAATGATAACTGATACCAAGATAATTTTCCAAACTTCCAAGAACTCAAATTTATCTTTCATTTGTTTTTAGATAAACAATTGTACATTTGTATTTTTAATGAAAAAATAAACTATATTAGAAGAAAAATGAATTATCATAATAGGAAATATTATAGATGTTTTTGTTTAATAAAGAAGTTATTGAAAGTGCATAATCAAAAGTAAAAAATAATCTTTAAAATATGGCTACTGATACTCTTAAAATACAGTATTAACTTTTCTGAATTTTCTGAGTTTATATTTTGAACTCTAAATTTTGTGATTTGTTGCAATTTCTCATTGTAAGGAAATAGTTCATTGTTACCTAATTCTGAATCTGAAACTTATGAATATTCTCAATGAAAAATCCCCAAACTATATGCTTCCGGCCTAAAAAGCAGATAATATGCTTGATGACACTATTTACTAAAATTCGAATACTGAAGGCTTGGAAAGGCTTTGAAAATTGCACTGTACTCCATAAACTTCTTTGTATTTATCTTTATAAGAGGACTGAAAGTATCTTGACTCTGTAATCGTGTAAGGGGATTAAGTTGTCACTATTTTTCAAGCCATTGAAGAGAAAACATTCACCCTGGCTGTTGTCAAAAACTTCACTTAGGAAGCCAGAAAAATGTAAAGGAAACAAAAAAAAAATGATTATTTCAGGGTTGAAAAAAGCTTGGGACCAGGCAATCGAGAGTGAAGCCACCTTGGTTCTCCTAGCTCAATACTTGACGACTCTCAAGCCATCTAAGAGATCCTATTGGGCAGCAATGACAAGAGGAGTCAGTTGTGACGTGGTACTCCCTGGAAGGGCAGGCGATGGTTAGAAGGGTTGGGGCTGTTCTTTCATCACTGCTTTGAGCAACAACGACTGCTCTACAACCTGTCGTCATTGAAGCAATTGCCCGCTTCCACTTCTGATCATTTCTACTGAATGCCTCAAAAATCTTGGGAGTATAAATATAAAATGAAACTAAATAGCCAGCAAACAGTTGATATGTGCTTTATAATTTCCTGCTAATGACAAGTTCTCCTTCACCCGACAGTATAAAGACAGAAGTCATAGACATAAAAGTACAGAAAAGTAAAGCCAAAAACTAAAATACCAGCATAAAATGATATTCAAACTCACATAAATTTATTTCAACAAATATGCAAATCTATAAACGTGACAGATAAAGAGTTAAATGAACATGCTTTGGAATATGACAGAGGAGCATGTGTTCACAGCAGTTAAAACTGAACTTTCAAAACCTCATTCACACAGGTGCTGATGTTGTAAATTCAAACCCCGACCCCTTTGTTTCCATGCTTCATCTCCTCAAATTGTGAAGTTTCATTGATTTTTTTTTATTTCTCCAGTCAGACACCTGTCTCACTTATAAATATTTTCTATTTTCTTCTATGACATATAAAAGTATACTCCCCCAAGTTTCTGTTCAATATTGACAAACTTACACTTATGGTGTCAATATAAGGACTCTGTTTTTAAAACTAAAAGGTAATAGCTGAATTTAATGGACACATGGTTTTATATTCAAATATGATTTGTATCTGTTTAAAATTAAACAAATTTTTATAGTATCTTCATGGTTACTATTTCTGGGCATAAGTCTGGTAGTCAATGTGCAATTTGATGGCATTAGGGACCCCTTTGCCTGCTTAAATCTAAGAAGTTAGTCATTTCTTTGAAGTTTTTACTTATTATCTGAAAGCAACCCAAAAGTTCAGGCTTCTTAGGAACTTAAAAGTTAATTAAAATCTATAGCCCAAAGAACACATTTAAATAATAATTAAATACAATTTTCAAGTAAAATATTGAATATTATACTTAAAAACTTTGGTTTCTGTATGTTTAGTACATAAGTCATCGCAGTTGATATATCAAGAATGAAGCAATTCATTAATTAAAATAAATAGTGTATAAAGTGGCAGTTTGATATCATAAGCTTTTGCTTTACAGGCTAATTTTTAAAGTTCTATCAATGACACTATGTAAGTAGGTTTGAATTCACATGTAATGTCTGTTTCTACTGACCCATTTCAAAACATGCAGGTGGTCTTTTACTGTTTGAAGATGTGTTTTAAATTTTTGATACAAATCTTTTGAAGATTTTTTCTCTCATTTGATGTGGCCTTGAGTTTTTCACTTTAAAGGAAAGCTTTTAAAATACTAAAATCATTCTTGAGATCGATAAATGTTATGATTAAAATCAAAGAATAATTAAAGAGAAAAAGCAATGCCTCTTTTTATAAAGAACATCAATTAATAAGGTGCTACATAATCTTTAGGAGTGTGTATCCATCAGTGAAGATGGAACTTGTGGAGAATAAGCTACCCTTAAAAATTTTTTGCACTTCATATTTATGTCAATTTGTACCCATGTTGAGCCATAAGCTCCTAGAAGCTCTTAAATATATTTAAATATCAGCAGCATATTCTTCATGGCTGCTTCAGATCAGCTTTCAGATTCTCAACTTTAGTTTAAAAACATGCTTCCCATTTTTTATGAATCTCCTGCCTCTGAAACCCATAGTACCACTTCTCCCAAACTATGGTCCTATAATCTTCGGGGGCTTACCAAATGCTAGAAGCAGTATACATAGCATGAATTTTGCAAACATTTATAAGTACATCTGCCCAGGATGTGTACATATGACACAGTGTAGAGGCCCTATGTTTTATGAAACACTTCTCTCTCACAATAAATCTATTTTTTAGCAGTCCTGACTAAAGCAGGATTTCATGGCCTAGTAGCCCATCCTTAGATAACTCACAGGTGTCACCCAATGGCTTATTTCTTCTCCAGCTCTCATTAAGGAGAGTGTGCCTGAGCCTAAATAAATGTGACACGCATTCTGTATATAGAGACAGGAGGTCAGTGCGTGATGAGGAACGAATGCATTGCTATTGATGAGTCACACACAATCCTCAGATAGAACTTTTCTTCTTTACAGTCAGACTTGTGTAGCTTTTCTTGTATGATAGGCTCACTTTAATACCCTAGTCCTCTAATTCTTTAAACAATGACAAAATTGTTCCATGTTTATTTCTGTTATAGCTGTTAGAAAATATTTCCTTTTTTTAATGTCCCAAACCAAATTTTGCATTGTTTTAATGTATATAAACTGTCTTTTTGATCTTTTGAGTTTTCAGAAATGGAAGATGAAACCAGATTCCAAACCTTGGCCAAAGGAACAGGAGAAACTAAGGCAAAAATAGATGGACTCAAACTCCTCCTCTACTGTCCACAGCGGTTCCTCTGTGATCACACAGGAACGTCACCAGTTCCAGTGCTCAAGAGAGGTTTTTAAGCAGAGGCTGTTACCCCACTTTCACACACAAGACTGCTATCTTATTTAAAACCTGCCATTTCCTTCCATTACGCAAGAGTTCAGAAGTCATAATGAGGAAAATGGTTTGCTCTTCAGATCTAGTTACCATCACATATTTGTTTGTCCTCTGTACTGAGAGTCAAAGTGTTGGAACTAAAATAATTAATTTAGCAAAAAGACTGCACAAAATCACTTTGTTAATTTAAAAAATTATTATATTTATGCCTTAGTCACAGAGATCTACTGGGAAATATACAACTTGTTTAATTAGTCTTGGTAAAAACCTGAATAACATCAACTTCTTTAGGGAGTGTCAGCGGCAGAGGCCCAGACTGGAAGGTGAGAAGCAGCGCTGCTAGGCGCAGGGCCAACTTGTCATTCGCTAAGTCAGGACCCTCTTTCCCACTTTGTTTCTCCCCCATGTCAGAGTCTATAGGTTTTCCGCAAACGAGCAAATGAAATAGGACCTTCTGCCAACCCATAGTGGCAAATTAGACTAATAATCCTGAGGAGAAATGGATTTCCTTCCCTCCAAATTAACACAGAGGAAAAATATCATTTTGTACATGGATGTGCTTTGTCTTAAATCTTAACGCAAAGTCTAGGGGAATAGATCGGTTGTGGTTACTGGGAGGATCATTCATCAGAATTAGGATCCCAGTATTGCCGAGCAGGAAGCCTCCTGCAGAGGTCATTGAGCCTAGCCTCCGCCCTATTAATCAAAAGGAAGCGCGGCATATGCCCCAGTATGCACTATGATTTGTAATTTGAAGTTGACAGAGTATAGATTTCTGAGAAATTGTGAGTAAATTACCTAACCATTTTCTGCCTTTGTATCACCATCTGTAAAATGAGGACAAAAATAATTTCCAAAGATCCACTGAAAAATGATCTGACGTTTGCAGAAGAAAAGACACACTGATAAATTAATTTGTAACAAATAAGCTCATGATAGAAAAATGTGTCCTTAAAAATGCCAACCAAACTTAGCCCTGTACTTGAAATCAAAGAAAGCAAATTTGAAAAGCAAAAATAATATACAGAAAAGACTATAAGAAAATGTTCCCCTGGTATTTTGTAATATTTCATGATCTGTCTTTGAGTTGCTTTTTATGTCCTAATGCCTAATTTCAGAATATTGAGCAGAATAACAGGCTTCATGTTGTAGATCCAACGTTAAAAATAGCTCTGGACATTGAAGCTTTGGAGTGAGGTACAGAGCATATTGATTAGCTAATAATTGGCATCTCTTTGGAACATGGCTGTGGATCGAACAGAGCATCCCTTTAAAAATGATGTCTTGGTACTTAATCAGGTTATGCAGCTTCCTTCCTCTCCTCAAAAAACTGGCCAAACAGTAGCTGAGTGTTGCTTGCTGGTCAGCATCAAAGCTGACAGCAGGACTGCAGAGCAAGGAGGAACTGCTTCCGACTCTCTGGGTTGCCTGCCCATCTGGACAAGAAGCTCCCGCACAGACCGGAATGGGAAAATGTTGCTCAGATTCTGAGCTTTCCTCAGTGACACAGTTGGAGACTTTGGGTCTCAGTTTTGGTAGCCTTTACTCCAACTCCGAAAGTGTAGCAAAAGGAATAAACCAGAATAGCATGTCTGTGTTAGATTTACAAAACTCAAGGACGAGCCAGAGCTGTGTCCTCTGAGAACTCAGGTGAGGTAAGAGAATAGGCAGGACTATTAGTCTTCTCCCTCCTTCTTTTGGGCTCAACAAAAGATGAATACTGTAATAACCACCATATTTTGCTCCTCATTAAATATCAAAAGATTATGGGAGGTCTAAGTGCCGAATATGCAGACAGCTACTCTTCAAGCAGCTGTACTATTAAGGTAGTAACCTTATTTTGTTGAAAGAATTTATCTGCTATGAAGCAGTAACTGTAAGATACCTCACACTGTCTCATTCAACAACTTAATATACATACTATTTGACACATTATCTCTAAGTGTGCCTCGTGTTTTTCACTTCAAAGGTGTGATCTGAATATGCAGTGAGTATTTTTATTCCTTTTCATAAGCATGTGTTTGTGATACATGACAGATATTTTCTTGGGGAACTGGTAAGTACACATAGCACATCGTAAGCATCTTCCTTCCTGGTCCCCTCCCTGTCCTCTCACCTTCCCCAACCCCAGAATCTCTTCTCTCCACAGACTGCCTCCAAGTTTCCTATCATATATTTTCCTCTTTAAATTATCCGTGTTGTGAGATTCTCCAAGCTAAAATATTTAATCTCCTGTGTCTGACTTACTTCACTTCGAATTATGCTCCCAAGGACAAATGACTCAAACGGATCCTTCTCTATGGCTGGGACCACTCCACTGTGTACATAGACCGTGTGCTCTCTGCCTGCTCATCTGATGTTGAACAAACAAGTGTTTCAAGATTTAGCTGTTATGAGCTGTGTTGCTGCAAAGAAAGATATTCTGCATCATCGCTGCATGATGATTTTAACTCTTCAGGAAAGATATCCAGAAGAGGTACCACTGGGTCAAGTGAGTTTCTATTTTCAATTTTAGAGGAAGCGCCATACTAATTTCTATAATGATTGTACTCGTTTATAGCCACCTCTCCCACCAAATAATATAAAAGGGTCCCTTTTCCCCATAACCTTGTTCAGAGTTTGTTGTTTCTTGAGCTCTTACTGCTCAAAAATGGAACCTCAGTGTTATTTTGATTTGCATTTTTCTAAAGGCTAAAGATGTTGAGTGAAATTTTTTCAGGTTCTTATTAGCTATGTGTATTTGATCTTCTAAGGTTGTGGTGCCTCCTGCTTTGCTTAAGGTTGTCTCAGCTAGTCGTGGCCTCTTCTGAGTCCACATAGAGTTTTACACTGTTTTTTCTAGTTCTGTGAAGAATGCTATTGGCATTTTGCTTGGACCTGCATTAAGTCTGTACATAATTTTTGGGAAAATGGCCATCTTGGCATTCATTATCAGGTCTTCCTATACAGAAACAAAGGTTGTCTTGCCGCTTTCTCGTGTCCTTTTCAACTTCCTCTTCAGAGTAGTACAGTTTTTGCCACACAGGTCTTTCATTTCCTTAGAGTAACTGCTATTTAATTACTTCGAAGGTAGCATGAGTGAGATTGTTTTCCTGGTTTCTTTCTCAGTGGGTTGCTTGTCGGGTACCAAAGTGCTATTGGTGCTTGTGTGCTTATTTTGTACTCTGCCTTGCTGAATTCGTTTGTTTTCAGAATCTTCTGGTGAACCTTTTTGGGAACTCTATTTAAAGGAACATGCCATTTGTGAATAGGATAATTTGACTTCTTCCTTTTCTGTGCATATCACTTTTAGTTCTCTCTCCTGCCTGATTTCTCTGACTACTGCTTGGGTATTATATTAAAGGGAATGATAATTCCAAACCCTGTAGTGTTCTTCCTTGATTTTAAAGAAAATGTTTGGAGTTTTTCCTCGCTAAGTATGAAGTTATGATTTGTTATAAATGGCTTTTATGTGTGAATTTGAGGTTACCTCCTTTTTAATTTTTATCGGGGTTTTTATCATGAATTGATGTTGGAATTTGTCAAAGACTTTTTCTGCATCTGTTGAGATGACCATGTGATTTTCTCTTTGCCACTGTTTATGTGATGTATTATGCTTATCGATTTATACATGCTGAATCATCTTTGCATCTCAGGGGTGCAACCTATTTGGTCATGATGTTTTAAGTATTTACCGACTTCTGTTTACATGTAACTTGTTGAGTGTTTTTACATCTGTTCCCAGTAAGGAGGTTAGTCTATAGTTTTCTCTTTTTGTTAGGTCTTTGTGTGGTTTGGTATCAGGGCAACCATACTGACCAGGAATGAATTTGGCAGTGACTCTTTTTAACTTTATGGGAAAGTTTAAGGAGTATTTAAATTAGATCTCTGGTGTTTTAGTATAATTTAACAGTAAATCAATCAAGTCCTGATCTTTTTTTCAGTGGAAGGGATAGTATTATTGCCTTAACTTCATTTCTTATTGTTGAGCTATTCAGGGTTTTTGTATTATCCTGACTCAGATTTTGTAATTCATATATGTCTAGAGATTTATTCACTTCCTCTAAGTTCTCCAATTTATTGGAATACAAATTTTCAAATTACCTTTCTCTGATCATCTGAACTTTGGGCATGACCTTCATGATTTGGCTCTTTCCTTTACAATTGCATTAATATATTCTTCTCTTCTTTTAGTAAGTTTGATAGGTGTTTAAAAATCATATCTTTGCTTGTAATGTATCAAGTCTTTGATTCCTTAATTCTTCAATTTTTTCATTTTTATTAATTTCTGCTTAAATCTTTATAATTTATTTCCTTCCACAATTTCAGGAGCTGAATTATTCTTGTTCTTCTAGAACCCCGAGATGCATCACTAAGTTGTCTTTTTATGGTACATGTTCAAACTAAAAGTTTCAGTCCTAGAACTGATTTCATTGTGTTTCACAGGCTTTGGTGTGTTTTGATTCCATTGAGGCCAGGGTCTATGAACTCCTAATTTCATTCTTGATTATTTTCTGTGATTTATTGATTATTCAATAACATATTATTTAATGTATTTAACAATTGAATGGTGTATTGTTTAATGTATTATTGAATTTCCAACATATAATATTTACATAGTTTCTGTGGTTTCTTTTTCTGTTGATTCCTAGCTTCATTTTGTTATGATCCAAAACCATGAAGGAGCTAATTTCAATGTATTTATATTTCTTTTATTTATTTATTTATTTATTTATTTATTTATTTGTTTATTTTGAGAGAGGGTCTCAGTCTGTAGTCCAGACTGATTCTAAACTCACTATATAGCCTAGGCTGGCCTTGAACTCACAGCAATCCTGCTTCAGCCTCCTCAGTGCAGGGATTGCAGGTGTGTACCACCACACCTAGCTTATGTGTTGCTGGAGAATTGAAGTTAGGTACTTAGCTCTTTCTAGGAAAGAGCTTTAACCACTGAAATATTTCTCTAGCCCCTATTTGTATTTATTTAAACAGATTTTTTTGGCATAAGATACAGTCTGTTTTGAGGAAATTTCTATGGGCTGTATAAAGAAAAAGAAATATGTTTTCCATTGTTTTTAAACAGAATGTTCTACAGATATCTGTAAAGTCTGTTGGTTCAACACTGTGGATTAGTTCTAATATTTCTTTCCTGATTGTTTTTGTCAGATTGACCTATTTTTGAAAGTAGGGTATTAGAGCCCCTCACTGTGATTGCATTGTGGTTTCTTTGTCCTTTCAGGTCCAAAAGTTCTTGTCCTATATAATTGGATGCATGAATACTCAGTGCATATATATTAATATTTACAATTGCTTTCTCATCAGTATGCAGTGGCCATTTTCTACCCTTTTGATTAGTTTTGGCTTGAAGTCTGCTGTGTCTGAAAATAAAATAATTACTCATGCTTGCTTTTAGGTTCTAGCTGCACTGAATATCATTTTCAGTTTTTTTTTTTTTATTTTTCAGTAAACATGTTTCTTTATAAGTAAGGCATATCAATTTAAGACAACAATGTCAGTTAATTTTTCATTGCTGTGACTCAAGACCTGACATTAACAAATTAGGGGAAGAAAGCTTTATGCTAGCTCACAGTTTCAGAAGGTCACCACACGAAGTGATAGCCGGAGCCAAGGGAAGGGACAGGGAGGGGATGAGAGGGTAGAAGATGGGAAGGGATTGTAAAGTCGATGTGACATGCAGATGTACGAAACACCCAAATTCATTGTAAACACTATGCATTGCATCTGTATATTAATAAAAATAGTGGGGGGAAAAAACAAATTAGGGGAAGAAACCTTATTCTAGCTCACAGTTTCAGAAGATCACAATCCACCCAGAGGCAGCCAGCAAGGCAGCTCTCCATGACGACATTCTGACAGGAAGGCAAGTCGACGCAAATCAAGTCTCATTTAATAAAGAAGGCAAGAAGCAGTTTGCATAACCTTCCAGGCCTGTCCAGTCATCTACCCTGGCTCAGCCTCAATGTTCCACATCATCTAGATGTGGAAGGTGTGGTAAGTCCTCACCGCACGCCTGCAATCCATTTCCCCAGACCAGGTCCCAATCTCCAACAGCACATGGCTCCAGAAACAATCTGTAACATCCAAATACATAAAACTTTGAACATTCCAGATCCAAAACACAATAGCAGCATACAGTTGGGTTTTGTTTTTTGATCCAATCTACCAGTCTGTGTCTTCTGATCAAGGTGTTTGAGTTATTATTTTAAGATATTTACTGATTCCTGTTATTGCATATTTTCAGTGATTATTTCTTTATCTTTTCCCATTTTCTTTCACTTCTTTCTCCATTAGATATGTATTTTTCTTTGTGCTCTTTGATGTTGATGTCTCCATATCTGTTTAGCATTCCTTTAACTATGTTCTGCAGTGCTAGTTTAGTGGTCATGAATTTATTTAGGATTTCTTTGTTATGAAAAGTCTTTACTTTTAGCCTATCAATTTTGAAGGAAAATTTTGTAGGTTATTGAAGTCTTGGTCAAAATATTTTCCTTTTAGTTCTCAAAAAACTTCACTCACATTTTCCCTTAAGACTTGTGCTGAGAAATCTACTGTTATCATAGGTGGGAAATACTAATTTAAAGACACATTCCCATTATTTGCCCTCAGAACACATCTGGCATGGAACACACTTAGCTCAATTTTCTGCCATTCCTAAACCAAAGCTGGAATTCTTCTTTCATGAGCATTTTTAGGTGCACTCTCATGGATGCCCTTGTGTATTGAACTGATTCACAATGTTTACTTCACTGTCACATTGATCTTGTAGATGAGCCAGGAGTCACATGGTTCTGCACCTGGCCTATAAGGTGCATAAGGGCAAACAATAATATTTTTAGATGACCATCTTTTCATTGGATAACACTTTGTAGCAGCATTCACCAACTTTTTGATCACACTTAATAAAACAAGAGGATTCCAGAACTGCTTCAGATGATAGCAAGAAAAATGGAACTAGTATGTTCAAAGCAGAGTATTTTGAAGGAGAATAAATGGCAAGATATCTTTTATTCTAATAATTTCATTTTTAGTTTAATCATCATAAATAATCATCATATGTTTTAGTGGCACTGCCCATGTCTAAACTTTTTTGCTTGGCCAAATAAAAAAATGAAGAAGTTAAATGAAATGACTCTAATTCTAAGAGGTCTAGATTAATGACTCATGTACAAACTGATTCATACCCAAGGGGTATTTTTGAACAAGAAAAATATGCCGCTTAATTCTGAGTCAACACATTTGCGTAAGTGTGGCCATTTCGCTCCCCGTTCACCCAGAGCAGACCTCACCAGTCAGTCACAGGAAATGCCTCATTGCAGGGTTTTCTCTCACTACCCTACCACTGCTACGATGCAAAGGTCTTGTAGTTTGATTGTCTGTTGTTTTTTTTTTTCATTTTTCTTCATATGTCTTTAGGGATAATCACTGTTTCATCCCCCAAAAGTGGTTTGCAAAGGCAAATCGATGTGGCTTAAGCATCAGGGATTTATTTCCTCTCAGTTTGGGGGGCTAGAAACCCAAAATAAAGTGTGATTGGATTCTTCTGGGCCTCTTTGCCCGGCTTGTAAGTGGGCATCTTACTCATCTTTCTTCACGTTGTCATAGATGTGCTCATACCTACGTCCACATCTTCTTTTCTTATAAGGCCAGTAACCATGTTAGATTATGGTCTATGCTCGTGACCACATTCTAAATTGTTACCTCTTTAAAGACCTTGTCGAAATAAAGTTACATCCTGTGGTATTGAATGTTACAGCGTCCATATGTGAATTGAGAATGAGAGTGGGGAGAACTCAGCCATTATCACCCAAGTCACATGATCTTGAACATTTGCCTTATTATTTGAGTGAATGATATACTGGTGAAGTTCGGCTGAATTTGCCCAGTCAGGTCCATCACCATGATGTGCCATCTAGGGTAAATTGTGTATTTAAATATTATTGTAAAAGATGAAGTGAAGCTTTGCTCGCTGATCCTCACTAGATGAGTCACATTCCTCGGTGGCAAAGACCTTTGACCTTGAAACTTCTGCCTATTATGTTTTTTCTCTTTTCTTGCTTGCCTCAATTTTCCAGGTATTCAGTTACAGGATAGTTTCCATTATCTCAAACCAATCTTTGTCCAATCTCTTTCATTAGGTTGATCTTACATATTGATATCGATTGCTGATACTAATCACCTCCTTTCTTAAAATCATTATTCAGTAATGTCTTTCAAGGATATAAAAAAACTCTTCTTGGAGAAAACAGCCTTAATATCGACATATTTTCAGGTGTTTCTATACAGCATTTAAATAGAAAGTCAGAATTCTTTTGACCATCATAGAATACATATTCACAATGAAAACTAATATATAGAGCCTCTTACTTTCTCTTTAATAGTTGAATTTGAGAAATATATTTGCTATGGTTATTCTTGCAGCTTTCAGCAGCATTTAATAAAGAGTTGAGGTTAATATTTTGCTCATATGCTGAAAATGTTCTGTAATGGGAGAGCAAAGAAAAGAAACACTGGGGAAGAGGAGCGGGAGAACTTCAAACTACTGAAAACTCAAGTCTGTAACAACTGAAACAATAGAATATGCATACTCCCAGACATTCAAAATGCAAAGCAATGTAAGCAGAGTTTCTTCTCCCTAATGCTCAAACTTTTAAAAATTTCCTCTTAACACGGAAGATCCAAACAAACCAATAGCCTAGCAACTTGAAGTGGCAATTGAATACGTGTGGGTAAGATCTAGGGCGATACTCAAAAGCAGACCCAAAAAGGTCACATGACTAGAGTTGCAAACACAATTGATCGCCCTGCTGCTGCTTACAAGCGGTTCCTGTGTGCTGAATCAACTAGGCAGCAGATGATGCACAAATTCTATGCAGAAATTTCAAAAACTGAATTTTAGATACAAGGTAGTTAGCTTTAATACTCATCTATTATTTTTTTAATCAGATCACTGGGCTTCTCTTAATTATTGCTCTTTTAATAGAGTGTGATATTCAAAGTTCATTCTTCATTTATGAATTATTTTTTGTCTTTTTCTGCCAGCAGTATCTACCACACGTGAATGTACTAGATTTAGTGAGTATTTATCGGGAAACAAAATGCAATCTTTCCCTGAGTCACCTTGTACTTGTGCTGACAGATTGACTCACAGTCAGACTGGATGCTTTCTGGTTTTGTTGGCCAGACTTCCATCTGCACGACTGTTTGTGGTATAAGACGATGCCTGCCTTGGCCGCAGTTCTTCTCAGCACAGCGTTACTTGCTCAGTGCCCTTTGCTTAACCTTGACACAAAAATGTCAATCTAGGCATTTTGCCTTCTAAAGAATAAAATTTTATTAAATACATGCATACGTGTCTCTGTGTGTGTAATTGGAATAGCCTAGGAGCAGAGCCAAAAGGAAAAGTGACAACACAAGTTTGAACAGCAAGTGTCTTTGACTTATTGCTGTGATTATACTAATTGCTCATCTACTTAGTGGGAGGTTGCAGGAAGCTGTTTTGAAGTAATCAAGCTGAGACAGGCCCTTCTATTTATAATATTTTTTTGAAAGTTTGCATCCCCCCCAAAAGACTTAATGGCGTTTTTCCTCAAGAAAAAAAGATTCATTCTTCCTCCTTGCCATTTCAATTGCTTAAATCCACTAATGAATATTTGATAGCTTTTTATTTATTATATGAATAAGTGTAAATTAGCCTTCACTTTACAGGTCTTAATACAAAGCACTCAATATTTGTCAATGAATCTGAAATGCAATGCAAATCAATTACAAAATAGCAATTCCTTAGGTTATCTCTCATGGAGGTTTTTATTTTTTAATTTTGTACTTAGCGTTCTGGGGAAAGCACTTCCCTCCTGTAACAAAAAGCACTCATGGTTTTTTTCAAGATTTAACTCTTTCTCAGTGAGTCAGTATTGTATCAGCATTATTGTATTACTAAATAGTACAGAGCCAGCAGCCTCAGTTCTTTTTAGTAGCGTGTGTGTAACTGCTTAACCTTTTGTGCACACCCCTCTTCTACTCTGCAACCTTAATAAACAAAGACGGCCTTGTTATCTGGTGAGACTGTGTAAGCAATCACTCAAACTCAGAGGCTCCAGCTGTGTTACTTCCTAACTCTATAAATCTTGAGTCTCTCTGAGCCATGGTTTACCAGTCAATATAACTTGAGTAATAATCCCTGTTTTAAGGCTGTTGTGAGAACCCAGTAACATCCGTAAAATTCACAGCACAGAACTGACACTAGAACATATACTGAATTTCCTTTGAAAAAACATTTTCCTAAGAAATTATATTATCTTTTGCTGCTTGGGAATGAAAAACTTTTTAAATTTATGTCTCTTGTCTATGCCTCTCTGTCTTTAATTTCTCTCTAAATTCTAAACAAATACTAACAAACTAATCGAAGAAAGACATTTTAAGAAGTGCCAAATGCAAATGTATAAGTTCATAAATTAAGATATGTTAAGTTACCTAAAGTGAGTCACAGAATCATTAGATACTTAAATGTGGAGAAATCGGAAGATATATAATCTAATCACTTGGTTTTGCAAAAGAGGAAATTACAATCTGAGAAGTTAATTGACTTACTTAAAAGCACAGAGATGCAATATTTCTTTGTGTATACAGTGCTCATATGTATTCTAAATAATTATATTTTTTAAAAAATTAACTTCAATATCATGCTCAGGGGGGAACTGAGTATGGAATAATCTTTTCACGTATAATCCCAATTCTTAATTTCATATATGTGTGGTTTTGCACATAAGGACATAGTTTTATCTTCATAACCATTTCTGAGCTATATTGTACTCTTGGGTGTGTATAAAATTCAGAGCATTTATCTGAGTACTCTGGAGTTTTTAAATGGCTGCCCTAGGTGGAAATTTTAGAACACACCTCCATCTCAACTAATTCTAACACCTGAACCTGCAAAACTTTAGAAAGAACTTACTGAACACCTTTAGGAAAAGTGCGTCCAGAATAGATATTTAAGGTTCTTAATGATCCTTGAATGGAAGCAAGACCTGTTGATGGGAAAATCCACAAAATTAATCCCCGTCCTTGAAAAGAGAAGAAAGGCATTTAGGAAGATGAAAATAGCCTCAGTCATGAGTCATCAGGATTCAAGCAGGAATCTGGGAGAAAAGAAAATTCTGTCCCTCTTCCTAAGGCTCTTCCAGCTTCCCCTCCCGCTTCCCACCAGGACGGAGGGAACGGTCCATATTTGTGGGTGCCCCCGCTTGTAGCTCCTTTCTATCAGTCTGACGGAAAGTTGCTGTTCTACAGCCGCTCCTTCAGAGTGTGCAATGGAAAAGAAATATTGACACCATTTGTCTGTTGAACAGAAAGTTAGTCAAATGTTCCTTAAGGCAAAAATGTAAACATTAAAACATGCTGTTCCATTATAGGCAGCCAAGTCAATATCCTATTGGTATTTTTTTTTTTTTTTTTGCTTAAACGTAATTATTTGATAGCTTGGTCTTAAATCTTTAACTTACCACATCTTTTTTTATTTATTTATTTTAAGACAGAATCTCACGCTGTAGCCCAGGCTGGTTCTGATCTCACTATGTAGCTCAGACTGGCCTCAAACTCATAGCAATCCTCCTACCTCAACTTCCTCAGTGCTGAGATTATAGGCCTGTGCCTTAAGGCCTGTTTATGTGGTTCTGGGGAAAAGAACTAGGCTACTTAGAGCTTGCTAGGCAAGCGCTGTAACCACGGAGCTATTTCTCCAGCCCCTTTACCAATTTTTAAGTGTTATTTATACAAAGAATGAAAACTAGAAAAAGATAACAGACATGTGGTAGCACACACCTGTCATATCAGCCACTCAGAAGGATAGCAAGATTAAGCGACTTAGGGAGACCTCGTCTCAAAACAAAGACCTAAAATGGATTGAAGAATGCAACTGAGTGTAAACATTCCGGGCTCAGTGCGCACTACTGAAAAAAGACAAACAAACAGAAACAGATATGATCATCTGAGTTATACCACTCTTATAAGAGCATGATTTGGTCTTTTTCACAATCTGCAGATACATGTAGAATTGGTCTTCAGAATGACTGCATATCAAACTGCCTAAACTATGTTTGCGCAAGAACTCTCTGCGTAGTTCATTAGGGTTTTTGTTTGTTTGCTTGTTTGTTTGTTTGTTGGCACTGATATGAAATGACAAGAGGCTCTACATATACAGAAGTAACGTGAGGGAAACCAGCCAATAAAAATCATGTAAAAAAACTTACTTAAGTTTATGTTTATCCTAAATCCTAATTTTGACCTTTGGGTAACTATATATATGTGTGTGTGTGTGTAAATTCCCAAGTGCCTTAGTTACTTTCTTGTTGCTGGGACAGAATAGCCTGCATTCACAACTTAAAGGAGAAAACTTATTTTAGCTCGCCGTTTCATGCATGACTGGCAATGGTAGAGGCAGAGGTAGACGGAGCCGCTGCATTGAAAACAGGAAGCCTACCGAAGCAGGAAGAGGGAAGCTAGCACACAACCCTCCGGGTCCTACCCCAGCGCTCTGCACCTTCCAGGTCAAGCTTCAGTATTCTGCCCCATCTGTATCCAGGACCAGGCCTCTTCCAGCCAGCCCCTACCTCCCAATAGTACATACGCCATAGGTACCCCACCCCATCCAAACATCCAAACACATGAGGCCCTGGAGGAAAATTCCAGATCCAAAACACAACACCAAGATATCTCTGACTGAAATCCCACTAAGTAGCTATTCAGTATCTATGAGTTGGGTGATTGTCTAATCTATTTCTTCCTCCACTCTTCTAGTGATTGTTCAATGGATCATGCTACAATTCCTCTAGGTGTTGCATTGGAGTGGTCACGTGACAGAAAACCCACCCTCCCTTGGACAGAATCTTCTGGTAATGCAGCTTCTTTGTCAAAACCCTTGTGTATTTCAGCGCAGGGACCAGATAAACATACAACTAACTAGGAAAGTGACTAACAAAACACTGTATGTTATTTAGAGACAAATGTAAGCACTCCAGAAGTTTCAAAATCATTTACAGAATATTTCTTAACTAAGACGATTGTATTATTCAAATCAGATCATGGAACAGAATTTGGCAGTATTTGTAAGTTCTCATCGGATGGTGAGTATTTCCTAATCGCTGCATAACAGAAACAATATGGCATGATTGAAATCTGTAAGAAGAGGACTGGGCGATTAAATCATTATCAAAAACTCTTCTTTTTGGATTATAAAGGATTTGGGGGTTGCATTGTAAATAAGAGCTGATACAAACACAGGCAACTCAAGTAGCAATCCTACCCAATATAGAATAGTTTTTCAAACGTTTAAAATGATTATAAGATTGAGTATGTAAATCATAATGCCCAGTTTTTTCAAAGGGTTATAAATTCATGTTGTAACATTGACCTTTGAATGATAAGATCAAAATAAAATATTTGTTCCTTAATCATGATAAGAGAATAGAGATAAGTATGCTGTAATTTGTAGGAATAATTCTATATGTTAGTAGGCCAAATCTATCAGGCCCATTGGCATGATTTCCTTCTGGGCTTATTTTCAGTGTGACACACATGGCAAGGGGATGATGATCTATGGAAGCCAGGAAAATTTCCACTGTGTGTCATGATCGTGAGATGGTGAGAAGGACAGAGCCTGGCTGCAGCTGACCGTCAGGGATGGTACTAGCTGGCCTTCTGGAAGGGAGGCAGTGAAAATTCAGTCAACATATTTTAACCTTCAAAGTTATTCAGGCACATTCTGATCCCAGCAAATGGACTGATAAGAGCGAAGTACAAACTTGGCGTCAAACACTTGTTTCCAAACAACCCACAGGGGGTGGGACCAAGGAGTGTTATTTTTTTTCTTCTGTTTTTAGATACAGTCAGTGCCTCCAAGGCCAAGACGTCAACAACAATGTTTCCATTGCATCAAACATGACGAGCTATCCTTTCTATCAGAACATAGTTGGGTAAAAGGGGAACAAGTGAAGAAAAAGAAGGAGAGAAAAAATAAGTGAAATGCTATGGAATGAAATGAACACGGTTCTTGTCCTATGTGTACATTTGATTATAAAGTTTGTTCAATTCTAATTTGAATCCAGTTGGTTTCATCTTTCATTTAAAATCTTTTCTCCCTTTTGCTTCTGTTTATCACAGAAGCTGGTCTGTCTACTTGTAGGTTTAATGCAGAGAATAAGGAAAAGTCTGACCTCACCTTAGTATTAGAGGATATTGAACTAAATGTGGGGACGGAGAGCGATAATTCCACAGCCTTCTTCTTGGAAGTGGGCCCAGCTTCAGGAAATAAAAATAGAAAGAAGTGCCCGAATGTAACAAAAAGGCTCAGCCACATGGAATTAAAATGCCAATTCCCTGTAGCCATTTTTTCCCCATCTTCAGAATTCTAAAACCAACAAATTAAGAAGCTCCTACATTTAAACATTGTTTTTGGTAACCCATCACTTGAAGTTGCATTGATTCAAAATGACTGCGTATTCAGTAGTTTCAACTAGCGGTTCTCACTCTTTTAAAAATTATCATGTTTCAAACGTCAGTGAATAAGTTCATATTCCCACAGGGCACTAAAACTCTAAGATAGTAATTAGTTGGTAGTCATCCATATGATACAAAGCTGCACGTATATTAATCTTCCTTACCTTCTTAACAAATACATTTTAAGCCGAAATAAGAAAAAAGATCTTAATGTTTGACTAAACTCTGTTTCTAATTTACCCAAGGGCTACATTTAACACATTTTCAGGATCATATGTTCAAAGTGGAAGAACTAGAAACAAAAAGCACATTTAGAAAACTTGGATCTACCACTTGCATGAGATGATGATTTAGTGTATTTCGTAATTACTACACATATTAATTGTTTTTTACAGATATGTCCATATTTCACCACCATCTTCCCTAATATGTCTTGATGCTCCAGAGGACTTTTTCTATCCTCGCCCTCCCTTCCCTGTTTATTGGTATTTTTGCTTGAAAGGTTTCTCTTTGAAGTGAACAGGAGCCCTTTGTTTACAAGAAGTACATAGGGAGCAACAGGGAACAGGAATCTGACGCAGGCCATTTTAAACTCGTTTTTACCCAGCAATCATCATCGGCTCCTCAAACATATGAATATAGTTTCCAAAACCACAAAGCTCACAAGTGTTTAGATCCCAGACTTGTAAACATGTTTGATTTCCTTTTATTGAGCCTCTTCCTTCCTCATCCCTTATTGCTCTCAGCTGGCTCTAATTCCTTTCCATGTGCTTAAATAAATGAAATATTTTGTCTGAATTAAGAGCAATCATGTGTTTGAGAGGATCAATCCTGGAACAACAACAAAAAAAAGAGAATTGTTTTCAATGAATCTGTTTACAGCGACTGAGCAACCAGGGTTTAAATGAATAAATAAAAAGACCAGTAATTTCATTGAATTTATATTGTTCAATTTCAATTGTGTCTCTTAATGTAAACAGTCCAGTGATCAATGTCATATTGAATATTCGTGGAGTGTGTCTGTAGTGAATATGTTTATGAATGACCTCCTGAAAGTAAATCAATGTTAAAAAGATATTCCTCCGGAGTTGGAGTTTGAATGATTGCAAATCAAATGTTAAAATGTCCTGATTTTTTACACTAAATACTTTAGAACTTAAGAGAAAAAATATAAGAATATAAAAAGCAAAATAGGCAAAAATTTATGGGATCAGAAAAAGAAAAAATTATAGCTTTATTTTAGTGTCTGACTCCATCATTTTAAAGCTTTTTGCATAAAATATCAGAATATTGTCATGACATGGTCATATATGCAATGTCTTACACCAACTATATCTTTCTTTTAAAATGATTCCATTGTTAAGTACTGGGCAAAAGTGCTTGTTATTCTACTCAATGGATAAATTATATCTGTGATAATAATACTTTTCATAAGTTATTGAACCACATCTTCTCTGAGCGCCATAGACGTCCAAGTATTCAAATTGATGGACAAGCAAAGAATATACAATCTGTTGACAAAGCTCAGAAGTGCACATATAATGTCTTTGTGACAAGGTGATTGGATGTGGTCTTTGAAAAACACCTTTTCTTCCTCATATCTCTCAATGCCATTTTTCCTCCCGGCCTCCTGAATACTGAGATCACAGACACTCGCCACCATTTCCAGTTTATGTGATGCTGGCAAATTAAACCAAAGGCCTGGTGCTTGCTGGGCAGTGCTCTAACCACTGTAGTATTCCTCATCCTCTTTTCTCAAATTCTGTATCTAATCTCCTTTCACATATTCCCGAATAGTCTATTATGCGTGTGCAGCACTGAAATTATATCAAGACTGAATTATTTTTCAAACCTATTTCTGTACTGTCACCTGACCTTTTTCCTTCAAATAAAACATTTTTGTTGATTCATGTCTTTTTCCTAACTCTTCTATGTCTACAAATGTTCCAAAGTTCTCCTAGTCTGACTAAAACCCAGAAATGTCTGTTCTTCTTTGTCTTACCATTCTATTTCCATCACCTTAATTTAAATTTTGCTCCACAGTTACAAAGAGTTTCCATGTAACTGTACCAGTATATAAAGTTTGGGGAAAGGATAGTTTAGGAACAGACCGGCCAGTACCCCGTTGGTAGATAAGATGTGTGAGCAACCTCCAAGAGCTTGTTATAAGTGCACAAGTTCATTAACCACCTTGAACCCACCAAAATAGAATTTGCATTTTTAAAAGATACCTGAATATCTGGTACACTATAGTGTTTTAAGCATTGTCCAAGAAAAAGCAATAGAATTGCTTAAGGTATCAATAGCCACCAAGTGGCAGAACCAGAGTCAAAACCAAAATATTTAACTCCCAGTTCTCAAGCTCAAAGGAGGTATTACTTCAAATGTGGTCCTCAGATCATTGGCGTTGGCATCACGTATAGAAACTACATCCGACTTCAAGTTTCTAGGCTTTGCCTCAGGTCATTAAATCTCTAGAAATGAAGCAGATTAATTTTGTATATTTACAAGATCTTTGGGGAACTAGTATGTGTGTTTCAGGTTAAAGAGCATTGTTCATGTCATATTAATCTTCAGAATTCAATTAATTGCCAACAACGCAGCTTTCATCTTTCCTTCCTTTTTCTGTCCCCACATCTAACTCATTGTTCTCTTTTTAGATGAAAGCCATTGGCCGTCCTATTGGTTTTTTTTACCAACCTAGTTTGTCTCTGTCTTTTTTCTCTCTCTTCCTCTTTCTCTCTCTTCCCTTTTTTCTAGTTCTCTCCCTCCTCTCTCTCTCTTCCCTACTTATTTTGTATTTAATCATTCATTCAATAAATTAATAAATATTTCAATGACTCAGACAATAAATTTATTGCAAAAATTTCAGTGGCATTCCACTGCCTCCCAAGTCAAAGAAATAATATTCACTGATTTCTCTGAATAGACCTCCACTGCTCTTCAAATCATATTCCTTCTATTTTTCTCCATGGATCCTCATTGGGCTTTACTCCAGACGAAAGGTAAGAGGAAAAATTCAAGAAAATACACTTCAACAAAAAGACAGCATATCTCTAGGAGAGATATGAGAGTCTATCTCCAGCAGCAGAATTGAAGCTGGTACCGAATCAAGATCTTTGTAGGGAAAACAGTTCTGAGGCTCTTCCTGTCCAGAGCCAAAATCTATCTTACAAAGTGTGTGAATTTGACTCCACAGGCCAAAGAAAATGACCTGAGTGTGCCATGAAGAAACACAGATCAAGGCAGTTCATCACAGGCTGTAGAAAATTATTTAAATGTCTGTTAGTTATTTGATACAAGTACTGTTATGAAGCTGCACAGATAAAGAGCCATATTTGTGATCACGAAACACTGAAGATTTGATGTCCAGTTTTTTGAATTGCTAAATTTCAAGAATGTAACAAACTTTACACATTTTCAAGCAAATCCCCTCATCTGATTAGAAATAAGATCAAAGGGCTCCACCAAATACCTTAGCGTAAGTCCAGTGTTTGGGGTGAAGGTTCTGATACCCATTAAGGACTCTAAAGCACCAATTCTCAAACCTGGAGGCACTCTAGTGTCACGACGGAGTGTTAAGGAATATCTATACTTACTGTGCTGGTTAGAGACTATATATAATTGATTTACAGTGAGGATGGATCAGTTTATTATTTATCACATTTCTCCAAGTAAGTATAATGTGCATTCAGGGCCAAGAACCGTCATATTATGCAATGACTTTCATATTATAACATCTTGCAAACTAGCAAACAAACTCATCAGAGCTGGGATAGGGCCCATAATTCTGCACTGATAATTTTTCAAATAACTCTCTTGTCACTGCCCACAAAACACACGCAAGAAACAAGGCACCACATATCTTCAGCTTTTATTATTATTTTCACTGTTCTCCAAATGACTTCCTTCTCCGTGCACAACCAAACACAAAATCCCCACTTTGAAAGTCCCTCCTTACAGCTTATATACTGTATCCACTAAATTTAACAAATATCTGAGTTATTATGAGACAACTGTCTTTACAAAGAGTGCCAGAAGAAGCTCTGCGTTATCCTGATCAACTACCTCATAGTAAGTTAAACCATTCAAAGGCAAGAAACGGAACTGTTATTTCCACATGACCTTTAAGTTGTACAGATTCATGGTTGTCTTAGAAAGAAACCAGGTAAAGAGAAAAATGTAACACTCAAGAAAGATCAACATCTCTGTTCTCTCATATTTCAACGAAGATGATGAAACTCACAATATCACACGATTTATGTGTGTCAATAAGACCATGTGTTTAACAGTGCTTTGCAAACAGAAGAATATTTATTCTTATACACTGGCTTTTTATATTGAAATCCTGACAAAATTTTCCAAAAGATTAACTTCTCATTTACGTGTAATTTCTCCGAAATAAGTTCTGCAAATATTTTTCACCACTTAACAGCTTTGTGAATGTAACGTAATTTTAAACAGCAAGAAAACAATCAATAATGGCAAAGATAATATATATTTTCCTTTAATCATGTTTCCTAACTAAATGCTTAGATTAAATAGGCAGATCTTTAAGTACGTGAGTTTCAAATGAGATCATGATACTCTTTGGAGATGCTGTAATAAGTTCAAAGCAGTAAGGATGGATCATAAGATATGTAAAGCTCCACGGTATAGATACTTAAGAACACGTGCTTATGAGAAGATCATCTTTCCAAACTATTAAGAGAAACTCTATACAAGTGGTTTTTTAACATCTCTTTTATATTAAGGGAAAGGGATTATTACCATATCCATTGAAAAAGAGGACGCTTCTTGTTTTACAGATCATACAAATTCTACGTGACTGTGTCCTTTTCATTTAGCTGAGAAGCTCCCTAACACAAAGTTTATCAGAGACAGTAGCCAGCTTCAGTTATGTCCAGTTTTCTAGCCTTAGCTACACCAACTGCAACAACAGAAAAGCTTGGAGGAAACATAAACACGCATGTTTTAGTGGACTCTTGTTGCTCCTACACACTTTGAAGATGTCTCCATTTGTTCTTGTTCCCATACATATTGTTTATTAAATTTGTCTGACTTTCCTTCTGAAAAGAAGCTTCAGCTTTAGCTCATTTAGAACAATGCCAATTTCTAACTGTCCATCAGGGTTTGGGTAAAACTCAACTGGATATGTCTGTCTACTCTCCTATAACTTCCGTTGGAAACATGTGCTTTTTAAGATTTTGAAGCTTAGTCTTTATGCTTTGATGAAATCAATATAGTTTTGTGGGATTTAAAAAATACTGGTGACAACTGTGTCATCGTTTCTTACCACAGTCTCAAAGCAAGCAAACAAATAATATCTAAGGAATAAAAAGCAGACGCAAAGAGCTCTGAAAAAGACAGGTGGCAATCAAAGTCGTACATATCACCGTACAAGGATGAGTTTGAGAGACATGATGTTTATGAACAGGAAGCATATTTTTGCTACTGATCAAATTAAATATTCTGGAGACTTGGAATTACAAACATTTGCTTCTCTGCCTGCCAGGGGGCAAACACAGGCAGCAGCGAGGGAATAATTAGCAGAAATATGACAACAGGGAGTAACATCAAATATTATTAGTGAAAATGACAGAAATGCAAAATGTGAGAAAGCAATGTATGGTTGGCAAGGCATAAACAGGAAGTTGTGATTCAAGGAAGTTTGGTCTAGAAATAACATCTTTTTAAAAAGCATTCTAACTCTGCATATTCATAGGCCAAAATAAATTGCCCTTGACTTGTGGTGGTGAATTATACCGAGTATGCGATGTGATATTCAAATCCTCTTAGGTAACACACGATTTAAAATCCAAATTCAAACTTTTTTCCTTTTGTGGTCGCTTACCTTGAAGACAGAAAATAAGCATTGGTGGCTGCATGTCACCCACCAGAGCATCAGTCTCTGCCCAGAACGGGTGCTGGGGAAGGCAAATCGGCAGAATCTTTCTGTGCTCCAACACCACCCAATCGGAAACTAGAGAGAACAGCAAGTTCCCTGCAATCTCCATCCACTTTTCTGTGAAGTAGGTAGTGCGTTGGCCTGAAGGTCAGATCTTCTGAGGCTGATTTTCAATTCGTACTCTTTCAGTCACCCGCTGATAAAGGTGACACTTTGAACACAAAGTTATCTCCTCTACATTTCTAAGCCAGTTTTCCTTCACCGCAAACGGCGGCCGCCGGTTCTTTCTGGCGGGATTTCTCTGTTTGCACAGTACAATATTGACATATTCTCATCAATGTCTCTGCAAATCTTCCTTGAACACTACAATTTCTATCTAATATACTCCAAACTATACTGTAAGAGGGAATTTTTATGCAAATCTCTGACCAAGATGGGAGAACTCAGTGGATTCAAACTAGAGAAAGAGCACCCTCATTGGATAGAAATCACTTACTTTCTGATGGTTTCCATCTGATATCTGAAAACACTGACTCTCGTTGTAGCTGAGTTGTGTTTACTCTTTGATTATGTTACGCCCGTTACCATGTATTCCAGAATTGCCCTAATGAAACCAGAAAATCCAGACAAATGTACAAGTAATGCCTGCATTTTAGTCTAATTAATAAATAATTTCCTACATCTAAAGGTGAAAGTGACAGCCATTTTTTCCTCTAACCTAGTGGGTCCGAAGTTTGGAAACACAGATGAATAAGGTAAAAGGAAACGCTTGCATTTCCTGTCACTCCTTGTCCACAGACGAGAGGACAGTTGGCATTGAAGTTGCACCATTACGGTCTGGATAGAGCCACATTGAAACCAGCCTGCCATCGGAAGAAGGTGACTTTCCCAATACAATTTGGTATGAAAAACAGATGCTGCCCAAATGTGCATAAGTCAGACTGTCTTTGTACAGAACTGTCTCTCAAAGCCCTCTTAAAACTATAGATGTGAATTGCTTCTACTAGCTGTGTCTATGTATCACTGCAAATTTAGTTCAGATGAGCTCTGAATCAGAAATGGAATCACCAACGAATATCTAATAGCAAGTAACTGATATTTTAATAACACACATCAATTTCATTACCTTCAAGAAAAAAATCTTCATACAATATATCCCTATAAGAAAGAAAATAACTGTTCATATCCTACTCATAAAGGATACATATCCACCTATCATAGTGATACTTATTCTGATAAGTACTCATGTAACGTTAACCTAGAATTTTAGAATCCAGCCCTTAAAATGGAATTTCTCACTAGTTTAAGAAGATTTTTCGATTTGGCAACTGAATAAAACTGCTCTGGAATCTGCTATTTGGTCGAGCTTCAAATATTTACCTTAGGTGCTACACCAAAGTGTTTACCTGAGCGTGCAATTCACACAGCTACACTAAGTCTACTCTATCCCTCTATTATCTTACTTATTGAGTTACACAGCAGGGGCTTCTTTGCATGTCAATCACCCACACCTGCCCTTTGAGTAGTACCTCTGCACTTCTTTCTGGGTGGGTTCAGTGTGACTCAATAAAGCCTGTTAGCTGAGTAACTACCACCAACAAATGCTTGTTAAGTGAATGAACCTATCAGATCAATCAGGGAGGAGGCGCTGAAGACATATCTTCCTGACAGAAATCCTCTCATGACCAGAATGGGCCACTATAAGGCCAAACTCTCAGCTAACAACTACTGTATAACGTCAGCTACTGTATAATAGCAAGGAACCCCTTCAGAAGGCCATTCTGTCTGGAACAGCAATCTAATAACAAACTCCATGTCATCATTAAGTATTTAATTATCTGTTCCTGTCTACTCATTCAGGGAGTTGCTAATCTCACCGATTATATTAAATTAGAAAAGCTTTCAGAAGTCATGGAGGACAAATTTGGTGTTTCAAAGGCAACTAGCATTTTGTTCAAGCCACACAAACCTCTGAGCCCTATTAAAATCACCGATAAGCAATCTTGGGGGAAAAAAACCATTCTCCAGTAATGGCTAACTGGGCTCTTGCAGCAGAGCAAATTGTTTTCTTCTTGGCAAATGTCCCACAAGCAATAGAGAGCAAGAAATTGTTTGTTCTACACACAGAAGTTCTTGCGCGTATCTGCAATGTTAATGCCAAATTTGGTGCTATCTCAGAAGCCACTTAAACTGCAAAGAAAATTGCCAGAGACTTACCAGGAACAGCTTGTTGGTCTTTAGCGGGAGTCCGTGGCCATCAGAATGAATTCTCGTTTGTTTCCGTGACCAGTACAGAAAATCACAGTCTTCCTTTGGCTGCAGATTCCTACACATTTTCTTTTCCTTTTCCCTGGCAAATGCGTTTGTTTGCTCGCGGACACCTGGTTAGTATGCAGAGCACAGAAGATATATGTCTTGCCCTAAAGTAATGTAACATAAAATAATTTAAACTAAAAGGAAAAACAGAGAAACATGCTTTGGCGCATTGCGCTGGATCACTAGAGGCTTATAGTGGCCAACTGAGCTAGGTTAAGTAGAAGAATACAGAGGATTGAGAATCTGAAGCAATGTTTTGAGCAATAGAGAGGAAAAAATAGTTGAATAATTGGCATTCAGGTAGACATTTGTCAGGAAAATATGATTCATATACTAAATTTTCAGGCGAGAATAATATAAGTGCATATAACGAAGGTTCTGTAATTGTTTTTGAAAAGCTAAGTTTCCCGACTGCCTAAATTACACACACACACACACACACACACACACACACACACACACACACACACTCATACACAATTAGTTTGGCTGGGTCCATAGCGTGTGAGTTTTAAAGCCCATTTACTAGTTAATGTGATTCGTAACTTTGATGTTTACTCACAGGTAAGAAATGATCTTTATCGTGATATCAATACTAATTTTGAGAATATGTCACCTTTGGAGTTAATTTTTATGTCTCGAAGTCGGCTCTTTGCTCTATACACAGAAAAGAGTAAGATAACTGAGAGCAAACAAGAATGGAAGAAGAGGTCAGAAAGTAAGGCGAGATGGTCATCTGCTGTGGCCAGCTGCTCCGTCCATGGGGATCGTGGGGGACCATCCCCCCAGGAAGTGTACGCAGGATCTGACAGTTTGCACTAAGCTGCCGGTTTTCCATTAATCTACACTGTGCCGTCCTTTACACATCACCCTGCTCTTTCCGTGTCAGAAACCACCCCAAGAAGGAGCTTCTTCACACAGGCTCATTCATTCAGTCTATAAAATGAAAGCTCACGTGGTGATAAGGCAAGAAACAGGGGAAACAAGACTTTCACTTGTTTTCAATAATTTCTTCAAAGGAAAGGGACAAATAAAGAAAAAAATTCCAGGTTAGAGATGGTACATGTTTCTTGTTATGAGTTTTCATGATATTTTTAACTATTTGTGACATTTTCTTGCAATATTTTTAGTCTTAGAGCCTGTGGGTAAGAAGACAGAGCAAGGTAGAAGCAGAAAACAAAGACTAAATATAAGAATATTCTGTTTCCTCTGGGTTTACTGGAAGTAAAAAACAAGAGAGCGCACAGACAAAATTTCCCTAACCCTTTCCTATAATTCATATTTCTAGTAGTCTTGGAGTTACAAATTCTATGTTCAAACTTTCAGCATCATAATGATATGATTTTTTTCTTTTTGTTATGAAGGAAAATACCCAGAAGAAATTACACTGATTCTTAATTGATTTTAGGGACTTAAACTCTGGATTTATAATTATTTCTGAATAGGCTTGTCAATTTATATTATACTGATACTATAAAATTAAGATTAAAATTGCTCCTAATGAATACCATGAATTGTATAGAATTCTAAGTATTCACTGCTATGCATTGCATTATCTGCAAGTATAAGTCACTGTTTCAACTCTGCTATATTAGCAATTTGTAAATATAAGAGAATCAAATCTGTTATTGAAAGAAGCTATGAATCTCTGAAACGCGCCAGTTATTAAAGGAGTAGGAAGAGAAGAAAAATCCCTGAGCTATGTGGAAAATGAGTGAATAAACGTGGCAAAATTTCAACAAATGAAATCAGAGTTAAGAAGAAAAAGAATCCTGAAATATTTTCATTAAACTTCTGTGAGAGTCCATAATGTTTACCAAGTAAGTACACTCTGCAAAAAAACCCCCAACATCCCGCATGTTATTAATCCACTAATTCATCTCGTTTCCACGAGGGCAGAGCTGATTGCTCAGCTATTGCATTGCTCTCCATGTGAACATCACTTCAATTTTATAATGGAAGAGTTGCAAACATGGAATTAAGTCCTCAGAGAGTCACATTGCTCTAACACTCTGCTAAAGATATTGCTGGAGTCCCATGTGGGATGTGCTATAAACGTGCTCCGGAGAACTTGGATTTTCAGGGACTCCAACTCTCACAGTCCTGCTATCCTGTTTTATGACTGGAATACTCCAGAAGCTAAGGTTAAGAAAAAGCAATTACACAATAAAGTCACTATTGTTGGAGTAAGACTCTTGTCGGTCCCGAAGAGATAAAGGACTAGGAGGACTGAGGTCTGAACTCCATTTCTAGGCCTTTCTAACCCCTTCAAAGACACAAGCCTGCCCCTCACACCACCAGCAAATGTTTAAGTTATTTCCTCCAAACAGGTAGCCACTATATAAGCAGAACCAAAAAATAGGCAGAGGGAAGTGTGTTATAGTATTCTACTTCATAAAACAGACAAAAAAATCTCACACATTGTCTTTGGAAATGTTCTGGCACCCACAAACATACACAACTCTGATGCTTTAGAAAAACCTGTTCTAGTATGCCGCTACCTCTTATCCTGGCGTCCTAGTGGATAAAATTCACTTATCGTTTATGACGTTTCAGCAAATAATATCAAGTCTCTGCACGTGAATCTCTTTATTTGTATGTGTATATAAATTGCATCTCTAACAGCGTTACTATGAAGTTAATTTGGTTAATATTCATTAATCTCCTATCAGAGTATCAGAAATGTAGTATGGGTTTCCTAAATGTCAATAACTAGTCCCACTTTGTGAACCATAGAGAGCTTGAACTACAGAATTACATCTTTGCCTAATTTCTTTGTTTGGTTTTGGCCTTAAGTAGCCAGAATTTCTAGATTTGAGTCTCAGTCACTTACATCCAGGCCCTGGGGACCCAGAAGTCAGGCATGCCATAGATGGCTAAGTTGTACTTGGTTAGAGATCTACTAGCCTTGTTTTGGGAGTTCACAAAGCTCTTTTTCTATTGTTTTGTTGCTCCAACTGTGAAGTGATTTGAGATTTTCTAAAAGGCCCCCAGAGCAAAAACAGATATATTGGTATTTGTACTTCCAAAGCATTTCTAATAATAGTTTTGAAAACAATTTCCAAGCAACAGATTTTGAAACATGAAGAGTGTTTCAGATTTTGTTGTATAGTATTACGTAATTGTATAGTTTCTAAGTAGCCTGGTCCTTAGCTCACATTTTATCATGTGTATAAATCTTCCAACTGTCATGTTCAAACTAAAATTAAAATCTATAAATGAAGACATAGAATCAGCTTCATGTTTAAAACATCTACACTGACTTTGCCGTAGGAAAAAGGTTACATATGAAGAATAAATTTCTGCTGACAGACTCTAAAATAATGTTTCAGTTCTGTAGTTTGCTTATAGTTCACAACAGCAGGATAAAAAGGCTAAATATCTAATGTAAATTAACCAATATTGTAACGAATACATTTTAATCTTGAAGTTTGAAGAAGAAAAAAAAGCCTAAAAATTTGTTCAAGGACTGTTACACAGAGAACTAAGGGTTTGTGAGTAACACGGGACTGCAAATCAAGCACCTGGCCTTCTGAGCTTGCTTCTGGGAAAAAGACAAATGAATAGCCACCGTGGTTGAGCATGGCCTCAGAAATATGCTTTCTAGGTAGACACCCAAGAGCAACAGGTAAAATTTTAACAAGAAGGGTCTGAAATCTGGTTCACTTTAAAATGCTGGATATAAATCACTATTTGAAATAAATACATTGTCAGTGATGCACCAGAAAGCAAAGGGTTTAAAACTTTCAAACTGTGAAAGATACTAAAGAGACAGATAAACATGTCACAAAAAGAATGTCATCTTGTCCAAGCATACATCTGAGTTTTGCAGCGGACCCTTGGGGAAAAAAAAAAAAGGGGGGGGGGGGGGACTTCTGTCTTAAAGCTTTATCAAAACCCAATCATCCTCTAAGATTCCCCATAATAACCTCAAGTTGAAACCTTAGTTCTTTGGCCAATGCTGTAAAATGGAGTCTACTGAGGAAACGGAACACGTCAGTGAGGAGGGTGAGAGGACAAAATGTAGCATTTTTCTTGAAACTACTCACTAACAATGTAATGATGGAATTATAAATATTCATATGCAAATTGTATGAACATCCCCACAGGAATTTATAGAAAGATCCAGCCTGCAGCAAGGAGGTAATGATCTTTCATGTAAAGATTACATGTCCTCAACTGTCTTATCCAGCTTGGCATTGTTGGGAGTGATTTTGCATGGTTCAGCCTAGCAAGATTTAGGAGGGTGGGATGTGTATTACCTTACATGAAAAATGAATAACAATGCCAAGTATCCCAGTGTTTCAGTTACTTTTTCATTGCTGTGACTCAATACCTGACACCCACAAATTTAGGAAAGGAAAGGTTGATTTTAGCTCACAGTTTCAGAAGGTCACAGTCCATTCAGAGGCGGCCGGCAGCAATCGAAGTACATGGAAGAGACAGAGAAGTAGAGGCAGCTTCACACGACATCACAGACAGGTAAATTAAGACTAGTTGAGACCAGTCCTAGTCCCAGCCCTGGTCCTCAAGGAAGGCAGGAAGCAGCTTATACATCCTTCCAGGTCTCTGCTCAGTGATCAGCCCCTCCTGCTTCCAGGTGTGGAAGGTGTGGCCACTACACACCGCTAATCCTAACTTACATGCCTTTAATCCTAACTCACACACCTTTAGTCCTAATTTACATGCTTGTAATCCATCCCTCCAGACTAGGCCCCAATCTACCAACAGACATGGTTCCATAGACAATCCATTAACATTTAAATACATGAGACTTTTAGGGGACATTCCAGAGCTCAACCACAATACCAGCCTGGGACATGTCCTTCGATGCACAACAAAATTCACCCTACAATGAATAGGCATGTTATTCACTACTCTTGAGTAGAGTTTCAATCTTGCCCTCTTCTCCTCACGTTTTTGCCTCCATCTTCCCGTGATGGGACATCATCATCACATGTTTCACTCCCCCTCCTAGAAACACTGATAGCTTGGGTCTGTTTTCTACAACTGAAAAACAAAACAAAACAAAACAAAACAAAAGAGAAATAGGAAGTACTTTTCCTTGTGGGAAAAGCACTCAGCTGCCAACTTTGCGTCATAACTCTTCCCCAGCAGTATTTGTGTTTTCTCACAACTGTTTCCCAATTGACAAGTTCTGCATTATTCACCAACTATTTAAGAAATACTAAATTTACCTAAAAGATCAAATACATTGAAATCTTATAAAAATAATTAAGGCTTATTCATTTGCAAAAGAATGGAACATTTCATAATAGGAAGGGACAATAAAATGCACAATCACTCTTGTCTGAGCTTGAAGATGTAAATGAATACAAACTTCACTGAAGTTTGTATTTTTAACCTCACTACTTTGATAGGTAATAACGCATATCCACTACTGTGGTTTTGATCTGGAATTTCCCCCCAAAGTCTCATGTATTTAAATGTTAATGTGCTATTTGGAGATGGGAGCCTGATCTGGGTGGGCGGAAGGTGGGTGTGTAGTAGAAGACTACAGAGGCATGTGGATTGGATTACAGCATGTGTGGTAGTTTCTCCACCTCTACCACGTGTTTCCACTGCTGCTGATGGCCCATGAATGGACTGTGACCTTCTGAAACCGTGAGCTAAAATAAACTTTTCCTCCCTAATTGTCAGATGTTATGCTATAGCAACAAAAAAGTAACCAAGACATCTACTGACCTCTTGAACCTCACAAAGTGATTATCCAAATCTTTTTCCTTCCTTCCCTCTTTTCCTTCTTCTTTCCTTCTTTTTTCTCCCCTTCTTCCTTCCATTCATCATTCCTTCCTTTTTTCATTTATTCCTTGCTATAAGTAATTATGTTTCAAATTGTATTTTAATTTTTCCCCACATTGTCACCAGTTCATTACCACAGAATTACAAACAAAAGCTGGCTGGAGATCCAAATTGGCTTAGCTGTGCTTCAGAGAATGATTAAAAGAATGGGTCTCTTTCTTTTTGAAAACACAAGCCCAATCTGACCAGTGGGGGCAGACCACTGCCTGCTTCTCTCTTCAGTGCTGCCTGGCAGCCTTTTGCTCTCTAAGTCACACTGATGAAGTGAACACCAGCAATATTTAAAAAAAAAAACAAAACTGGGAGCCAAGATACTGTGTACTCTGTTGCAAAAGCACAACCATCACTGCTTCCTGGGGAGCAGCTTTACAATTTCCACTGCCACGGTGCTTGTCAACAACTAGACTCCATAGTTCACTATGATGTTAAAGAACAGAACTTTACACGTGCACAGGTACTCAGGGGAGTAAGAATTATTCAACATATCATCTTTCACTTAGGAAAATCAAATACAATTCTTGTCATTTTCATCCTATTGGCACTTCTAAATCTCTGGTAGATTGTCTATGGATTTTAGATGATACATTAGGAAATGTGTACTTAACATAAAATGTACACATATGCATCCATTAAGTGGTGTTTATATCCATCATATCAGTGATTTTTATCTAGTGCTGCTCTTGTCAAATGAATTTTGGCTAGAAAAATGCTGGATAATTAATAGTTTGGGGGGATGAAAGTGGTGACAATTTCGCTTTGTAAAAATCATTCAGAAAGAAGCTCTTCTCTGTGCACTTACTTAAAGCAGCAGCAAATGTTTAGAGCTCAAAGGTGGAAAATGGAACATTTACAAAGCGTGTGAGGGGTTTGCACACTTCACTTTGCCTAGTCAGCTGTTTTTGATAATATTGTCAATGCATGTTTGGCAGAAGACTGTGTCACCACTACTTGGTTAGAAAAAGAGAGAGAGAGAGAGAGAGAGAGAGAGAGAGAGAGAGAGAGAGAGAGAAACTAACAAATACAGCATGTCTATTTATCCCCTCAAAGAGCTTTGGTTAACTAGGATATCTTATCTTTTTCCATTTTTAATCAATAAAATTTCTTTTATCATACTACATTTTTGTTTTACATTTTGTTGGTTTCATCAGCTATGTCAAAAGGAATTTCTAAGAGGTGTGCTCTGGGTCTCTCATATCAGAGAGACCATTCGATGTTTCACCTTCTGCTTCTGACTCACTTCACTAAGCATGATGTTCTCAAGTTTCTTCCATTTGCCCGTAAAAGCCTCCACATTGTTGAAATTTATTGATGCATAGTATTTCATTGTGTATAAATACCACAACTTAAAATGAAAAACAAAGTGAAACAGGGGGGTCGGGTAGGGGAGGAAGGAGGGAGCAGAGGGTAGGGGGAGGGACAAAAGGAGAGTGGGGAAGCCCTTGTCACCTTGACAAGATACATATGTGCATAAAAGGCTCAACTCCATTGTAAACCTTAAATTTTGCACGTATACATATCAATAAAATTACCTACTAGGGGTCTCCCATGGCACATTTCTAAGGAAGAGAAAGAGGATATAAATCATGTTAGCCAAAAGGGCAGAGTGTAGCAATTGTCTCTTCCGCAACGTACTGGGGAAATCAAGGTATAAATGTCAGAGGAGACAGGTCCCCAAACGAGAATATGAGCGAGGGCATCTTAACTCGGCCTTTTTACAGACCCACATTCTTCAGGCGAGTGAGATCCACAGGTGGCCTTCTCTCTGTGCTTGTATCTGCAAGCCTTCCTCACAAATGGCTCTGTTTAGAAACTCAGAAGTTAAACCAATGTCACTAATTGCTCTCCTTCTAATTTAATCCCTCTCTTAATAACTAGCTAAAAAATCTCCCTCCTCACTCATTCGCAGTTCTCGTTAGCAATTCCTCCTCCTGAGTTCCATTTATTGTGAACGCATCAGTTTGACCAGACATCTGCTCTCTTAGAAGTGTTAAAGCTCCCATGTCTAATGTTGCTTCCAGAAAAGGCAATGATCTTTCATGCTCTTGACTTGCTTGATGAAAGGGCATGGGTAATTTAAAATACATGTTATCACGAAATCATGATAGCACAAGTGAACTAAATGTCCCTTGAAGTCCTGAACCAACTGGGAGAGCTCAGCCCTTCTCCCTGGTGTCTGTGAGTTGGAAGAACTGCATCTGGTTTAGCCCTATTGACCGCTGAGGGAGAAACATGCCTTGCTACAGAAAGGTCAGAATTCCCAAGGCTGGCGTCAGGGCAATGATGGGAATACTGCTGATGCACAAATGCTTCTGGTTGCCACAGTCGCTGGCTAGTCCTAGACTTGAGGCATCCAGCCCTGACATACATCCAGGAAGGCCTCTTTTTCACTGGAGTTCAGTGAAGTCCAAGAAAAATCACCCAGCAAAGGGTGAAGTCCAAGCGAAAACCATCTCATCTTTTGACATGTGCCCTTTCACACAGTTTTTATTCATATCTCATTTGCTGTATCTTAATAAAGATACCAGTTACTTTTGAAATAGGCTTTTGTCAGATCGCCAATATCTTGAAATCTTAGAAACCCACTGCAAATGTGAACACGGGCTTTGAATAACCTGGCAGCTGGCCAAGCACAGAAGATCTTTAAGATAAGAGGAGTCAGCCATTTCATTGCGTGCTTCGATTTTGTACTTGGAAAAAAAACTGGAATAGATAACCTTGCAACTTGAAGATTTCATGGCTCTATTTTTCAAATATCCTCATCCTCCAAGTATTCTATAAACAAATGTTCTATGAGAGGAATCCTAAAACTGTTGTAGTTTCGTGTGTTTTCCTCTCTCTCCCTCTCGAGTCCCTCCCTCTTCCCCTTGTTCACTCCATCCCTTTCTCTTTTCCACTCATCCACTCCCAAATATGGTGCAATAACAAATTCCTTCACCAAAGCTACAGTGTTGTTAGTTATTACAATACATGTTTTTAAATTCTCCACTCACTGATGAAAACATGTGATATAAAAGCCTGGAGAAACCTCAGGGGCATTCCAAGCATTTATGGACAAAAAGTCAAGACTTGCGGTATTTTCCTTCAAAATGCATGCGAACTAAATCAAAGAGACATAAGAATTTGTAGCTAAAACTTTCCTCAAAAAATAAAGGCATTTGTTCACCAGCACTAGATCCAGTATGGGAACTCTGAAGCAATGTGAATCTAGGCACTCCTATCTCCCAGGAATTCCTCTATATAAAGCCATGTTGTTTCATCTAGACCTTGCAAGTAGCTTCCAAAGAAACCCTTTCCAGTCCTGCTCCAGAGGACGACACTTAAGCAACAGGTTTGTCCTCCAAGAGTCCTCATCTGATTGTATCATATCCTTGCCTGATGCTAACATTAGCCGTCCTCTACTTGCTAAGCAAATGTTTAAAATTAATATAATTAAATGCATTATGGCTTTGCCTTGCTTTCTTTTTCTAGTCATTTTCTTTAATGTTCCTCTTCTTTTCTAATATGTGGAGTTCTTTAATCTTATCACTTTGGATATTTGGAGTAGATAATTATTTGCTGAAATGAAGTGTTCTGTGGATTGAAGGAAGTTTAGCAGTCTTCCTGGCCTCTGTCCAAAAGATGCCAGTAGCAACCCAAAGGTGAATCTATCAAACCTGTCTCCCGGTATGAAATATCCTGAGAGACAAAAGTCATACCTACTTGAGAACCACGATAGGAGTGAAATCAAAATGCATTATTTATAGCTCCTAAGTATAACAATCCCCTACTTAAAGTTGTATTTTTATCGATAATAATCATTCCTAACCTATCTCAATAACTCCTCTTCTTCTGCATATGTATATATATATACCTTTGGTTTCACATGTTAATATTTCAAGACATATTCACGGTTTCCATCATAGTACTGGGGATTGAATGCAAGACCTTTTCACTGAGGTATATCCCTATTCCTTTTCAATTATTTAAAAATTTGAGACAGATCGCACTATGTTGTTAAATTGCCCAAGCTGGACGCAAACTTGCAATATTCCTTCCTTAGTCCCTCAGAATACTGGAACTATAAGTACATACAACCATGTTTGACTTATGACATATTTTTAAGTCCCTGAACCCTTGTGTAATTACTTCTTTAAATCTGTCCTCTGAAGCTGGAATACCTACAACATGCAATTCCTGAGGTAAATATTACCATTCCAAAAGAGAGAAACAGAGAGGCAGAAAAGAGTAAAATCAAAGTAAGACCAACAGTCAGTAAGAAAGCATTAAATTCAGTAGCTCCATGCCCAGCAGTAGGAGCAAATTGTGATAAGATATAACCTCCAAAGGGCATGGGTGGCTCCAACCCTGTCACATTCCAGTTGCAGCCCTCAGGGCCTCTTTCATGGGCTGGCTCTGCTTACAGATTTCAGCTTTTCACAGCAGGTGTTCCTAACGTCTCCAACTTTCTGGGATGCACACTATATTTCAAACTTCACACTCATAGCTTTATGTACAGTTCTTTCAGTGGCCTATCCTCAAGGCCTTCCTTGAAATCTGTTTGGAATTCTTCCTGACCTCACAAACCATGTGTTCTCTGCGCCTGAAAAACCATCATTACATGGATGACATCAAGGTCTGCCTCCTTCTTGAGCAGCAGCTAAGCCTTCATGACTTCAGCGACCCTTGAATGGCTAGATGGCTTAGCATAATAAAATGAATTCCAGGGAGCTAGATTCCTAGGTTATTGTTCTAGAGCAGGATGCGCATGATCTCTCTTCACAAGTGAGGATTTACACATCTTCACCTGTTGTATGGAGTCTTGATGATTCCTGAGATAAGTTCCAAGCTATCTTTTCTATGGTCCTGGGGCAAAGTACTTGGTTTCTTTTCAATGATAATCTTTTAACAAGCAATGCTAAAAGGTTTTTTTTTCCTCCTGAGATCTAACTGTACAGGCTTTTTTTTTTTTTTTTCTGGCCAGGTTACACATTTTTCAAATCATTATTTCTGTTCTCACTTTAAATCTGACTAAAAGTAGATATCAGTATCTAAACTACCTTGAACTTTCCTTCACTAGATTAATTAGTCCACTGCCCTTAACCTCAGTTCTCCACAAAGTTCCAGCACATGGGTAAGAATAGACAAACTTTTTGCCAGAATTTAGTTAACATGACCTCTAGTTCAACTGTCTTCTTTCCAGATGAAATTTTCCAAGCCTAGCCTTTATATCACTTGCATTTCTATCAGCATTCTAGTTTCATGGATGCCGGAGGCCACAATCATTCAAAAGTCTCTGCTTAGAGCACATGAGGGCTTCTCAATTTGGCATTTCCAGAGGATTCCAAACTCCTCCCACAAACCAGTCCTCCAGCACAAGTTGTCTGAGTTAGACAACTTTTCTGTTGCTAGAACAAAATACCTGACAACTGCAACTTTTGCAAGAGTAGTTTGATTTGGCTCAGGGTTTCAGTGGTTTCAATCCACAGCCAGCAAATGCCAAGGCAGAAACAGCATAGCAGAAGAGCACTGTAAAATAATGATGTTAAATGCATTGTGGTCAGAAAACAGAGACAGAAAGGAGGACCCAAGACAAGAATATACCCTCCCATGTCACATCTGCAGTTACCACCTTCAATTTGGCCCAACTCCTAATGGCATATTTTGCCTATAAAGTCATCAATGAATGAATCCACTAATGAGTACAACCCACAATTCAATCCTCTTCCAAATACATGAGGTTCTAGAGGAATATTTTCTATGTAAACCATAACATTTGCCACCCTAGCACATGGGGGCTGACTAGGAAGATCTCATTTTCATGGCCAGCCTGAGCTATAGAGTGGGAGTTTGACTCAAAAAACAAATCCATCCATTACATCTATATCATACATTAATCATATGCCAATTTTGAGATTAAAATATTCACATTTATCTATTTGTCAAATTGCCCTCGAAAAGTGATAATTCATTCAACTTGTAAGTATAGAGTTTCTACAAGAGGCCAGTCATTGTCACATGCATTGGAATTCAAGTACTAAGCAAGGCAAGATCTCTACCTTGGTCAAAGTCAAATCAGGGAATAAGTTGGTGGTAGGGGGAATATGTGAGTGGGAGGAGGCAACCATAAAAAAAACATACAAAAAGAAATTAAATACACCACTTGGTTAAAAAAAGTAGTGCAAGAGACATTAATAAGTAGAAACTGTATCTAATGATCCAGGAACCTTACTAAGCGAGAATATTTAAGCTAAAGAATGAAGTACAAGAAAAATTCATTCTTGTGGAGATATCAATTTATGCAAAGGCCCGAGGGTAGAAGTGAGCTTGGCTTACCAGAAAATTTGAAAGGAATGCCTCAGGCCAGATCATAGTAAGATGCAGAGAAAGAGAGAAAGCTGTAGAAAATTAATCAGGAGAAATAAGCTAGGACCAAATTGCACAACCTAGTTCAGGAATAAAGATTTCATCTTGTCTTTAAGTTGTATTAAGATGAAAGAAGGGTTTTACGGAGAAAAGTGACATTATCTGATTTTAATATATTACACTAAAATTCTGTAAGAAAAATATATAAAAACATAGTGTTTCTGCCTAACTCACTCAGGATTAGAGTTCACTCAAGTCTCCCTTTGGCCAAATTTCCATTAAGATTCTAGAACAGTTCACATGTTGTATCATGGAATAGTTAGTGAGGAGATGAGCTATTGACTCCTTCAGTCTTGGGGACAGGATGCTTCTGGTGTTACATCAATGTTCAACCCCAAAAACATCACTTTTTATGCATGTGCACGGTATTAAAAAGGTAAGACACTGATATGGCATGAAACTTAAATAGGTATCCACATAACACCTAAACTTTCCTAAAGAACTACAACCTCATTACCTCCCAAGAGCCTTAACCAAATTTGAGAAACTCTAGCAACTCAGAAGCTACTTTTTCTCTATCTAAATCAGAAGTGCATGGAATATGTTGAAGAGACCTGGTAGACAACTTGGCATATGTAAATATTCCAATAGAAGAGGCTCACCTAAGTCCTCAAGTGCCTCCTCCATCCACTCAGCTGTTCACCTCTTAGGGAGCGCAGCGCCCTCATACCACGGGCTGGTTTGTTTCTCTGTCACTTCCTTCTGTACCTCATCCATAGGACCGGTGTGCTGCTCCTTTCTTGACCTTGTTACACACTCATTTCAGGTGGCTCCCCTGCCTAAAAGTAGACTCGATATCCTCCACCCCAGTCCGTGTGATAAGCTGCTCCTTTTTTCCCCAATTCCATCTTCAGGACATAAGTCATTCCTCCTCCTCTGGGTTGCCCCCCTAGTCTGTGACCACCCTGAGGATAAGGGCTTAGTTGTTGTCCTTTTGCCGTCTTGAATGCAGAGTGTTTACGAAACTGTAGATAACTGATAGATACTGTTAATAATTGTGAATAAAGCATCTCTGGGATTTGGAGTAAAACTTTCACATTTACCACTTATTCCTTGAAACATTTGTTCCACAAACATTAACGAATGTCTCTGCATCCAGTGATGCAGATGCATGGGCTGCATTACATGGAATAGGAAATTTATGATCTGGATGGAGACGTAAACACCAACTAAATGACTGAATGAAAAATACTTTAAAAATAAAAATTATAAGGTTCTATGAGAGCTCATACCTTAGAAATGCAAATTTGTCTGGGCTTTTAGGTAAGATATCTTGCCATGGTGAAACTGGAGCTAAGAAGAAGGACATGTGAATCCAGTGTGTGTGTGTGTGTGTGTGTGTGTGTGTGTGTGGAAATTGAGCCTAATGTTAGGCAAGTGTTTTATCACTAAGCTATTTCTCCAGCCCAGTACAAGTGAATCTTGAAAAAAGGTCTATTTAGCCAGACCTGGTGACACAAGTTTGGAATTCTACTTAACTGATAATTGATAAATAACTGGGAAACAGAGGTAGGAGGTTTGCAAGTTCAAGCCTAATGTGTAAAACTTAGTGCGATCTTGCTTCAAAATCAAAAATCTAAAAAAAAAAAAAAAGGCCTAAGGATGTACCTTGTGTGAAAACCCTGAGGTTAATCACCTGTACCACAAAAAGAAAAGAAAAAAAAATGTATTTTAATTCTCTAAGCTACAGATCCCTAATCCTGAGTTTGGACATAATAAAGACTTCTTGTTAAGGTACTCTTGAGGATTAATTAGACAATATATGTAAAATGCGTGCCACAGAAAGGAAAGCCAATAATTGGTAGGCCATCTACTCTCCAATAAGAAAGGAATGAAGGAAGTTGAACAGGCCAGAGGGTAGAAAAACATAAATGCCGTCTGTATTGTACACAACTGTATCTGCCCAAAAATAATATGTCAAAATTCTAACACTCCAGTGCATTAGAATGTAACATTGGGAACTAGAGTTATTGCAGATATAACTAGTTACTTGAAGGTAACACTGGAATAAGGTGCGCACTTACTCCAGCATGACCGGCGCTTTTGTAAGAGGAGGATGTGGATGTTGATACAGGAGAGGAGTAGAGCCTGTGGTGATACAGCCAGAGACTGAGATGCTGCAGCCGTAATCCAAAGAACAGCCATGGTGGCTGACAGCCCCTCGGCAGCTACGGAAAGACTGAGGCTTCCCTCTAATACAGTTGACAAGGAGCGAGGTTCTGTCAGTACCTTGGTTGTGAACTCTAAGCTTCAAATACGGAAGCTTCTTGAGGGAAGGACCCATGCACTTTGTGCTAAACTGAACTCAAAACATGCCGGTTGAATGAGTCATTTTAACTAAGCGTTTGGGTACAGAAGATATTTATAGAAAATGTAGAGGTAAAACATGTTAACAAATTGAATTTTCACCCTCCTCAAGTAAAAATCTCCTCTTCCTATTTAATTGAAGCGGCAAAAACATGCAGTAAATGAAGCTCAATTTGGATGCAATTGTGCATGCAACGCAGATCTTGGCTTTAAGTAGGAAGCAAACTGTGTACAGACTCAAACATCCTTACATTTGAACTTAACACTGTCTGCTTAAAATTTTTAGTATTTTTTTAGTCCTTTTCTATCAAGGACAATTACTGCAGTGTTCTCTTTCCAATCAAAAGTCCCCAAAATACGTAACTGATAATAAGAACCTATCTTTTAGGGGTTAATCCGTTTCTCTGATAATTTAGTGGCAAAGCCTACAAGCTGTGCAGCAAGCCTTTAATTCCATAAGAATAAAAGGATCTTTGTAGCTTTTATTCATCTGCTTTTTGCTATATTTAGTCATATTTATAGCCCAGTGATATTCCACACATAAAAACAGTGATTGGTGTATAGAGAAAGCAATGGACTGTATCATATTTTATAAAATTTTCTATGCCATGTGTATTGATTGGCTATAAACTAGAGAACACACTTTATTTAAATTAAGGCTTTAAATTCAATTTCATGCCAATCCCTTCAACTCATTATCCCTAATATATTTGTTTACATCCATGGAAATGTTACCTGGTTAGACTACAAAATTTCACTTAATTCGGGTTGATTTATATCTTCTATCCTCTCAATTTGCAGATTGCGTGCTATGATTATTAGGTAGTGAAACAGTCACCTTAGTGTCATCAAATTAATATCACTGTCCTTGAATGTTAATTAAACACTCGAGGGGGAAAAACAGGCCAGAACTGGATAAAAGAGGGCGCTGGACATATTGGAAGATGCTCTAGTGACCCCACAACAGACCCCAGTAAAGTATTTTGGGGGCTTGACCCACCCACCCCCACTTCCATGATAGAGGAGACCCACTGCTGCTATTGTTCTGTTGAGCAGCCATCTTTAGAAAGTCTTCTTGGATCCTACTTCTGGGAATTGCCTTCCTCTGGAAATCATCCACTTATTTTAACACTCATTATTTTGTGTCAATACTCCCAAATTATTGATTCTTAAATTTTAATGGTGGTTACAAAAAGCAAAAAAAAAAAAAGCACAATAAAAATGATTGAAATTAGATTCTTCAAGGACAAGGCCCAAGAATTTGCATTAAAAAAATCTAGATGACTCTGTTACAGAGTATCTGTTGAGAAACAGTGCCTAGGACTCTGTGCCTCACAGTGTTAGAAACTGCTAAGTCACTCTCTTCTCTCCTCCGTAAACAGTGTGTCTCAATACATCCTCTTACGGTGTCCTTTCTCCCAAGCCACAGGTAGGCTGCTGGACTGTCTCTGAGTAAATGAAGAATGCTAGGAGCATTTCGGAGCATTTCTGCAATTCAAATAACCATATCTTCAAAAAGGATGGAGGTGGATAGCCCAGGTGAAAGAATTTATAAGCTGTATCAGATACTAAAGTGGTAAGAGTATCATGCAGGTAATATCGGAATTTTGTCATGTCTCTTGACTATTTTGCACACATACTTAGTTGACATTGTTTTAAAAAATGATAGTGAGAATCTTTGATTTGGACCTTCCCATTGGCTGGAGCTAAGCTTGAAACACACCTGCCACCTGCTACCTATAGAGCATGAGTCAAGTCACATGGCCTTGCTGAGCCTTGTGTATTTTCTAGAAAGATGACAATTTAGGCTGTCTCCAGTTCTTTAGAATAGCACACGAACACGAAAAAAATTCCCATAATTTAAATTATTTATGTTTCATGAATAGTAGTAAACAAATATACCAAATGGTTTAATTTCTATTAAAACAAAAGGAATAGTCCCAGCTCCTTAGCGGTCCTAGGAGTCCATATGAACCTCACAAAGAGCATGATTGAGGGCTTGGCCCAAGTTCCTAGTGGGTAAAATGAAGACTGAAACAGGAGTAAATGCAAGATCATTTAAATTAGTTCCAGTTTCTAGATTCCTTCACTTTGGGAAATAGAATGAGGATGGGGGCAGAAGCATGAAGACCTTAACCAAAATGATTTTAAATTGGCAAACAAATCCTAATTTGACTAAAATGAACAATGGAATTGAGTGAAAAAGAATTGTTTCTTCTGGCCGAACTACCATATTTTAGAGCATATTCTTTGGTAGTTTTCCATTATTTCAATCTTTGGGGCTGGGACAGAAGCTTTGGACAGCTAGTTTGTTTGTGTGTGTGTGTGTGTGTGTGTGTGTGTGTGTGTGTGTGTGTGTGTGTGTGTGTGTTTCATGTGTTTGTTTAATATTCCATTATGAACTGGGCATGAAATGCATGCTCAGATTCATGCATTAAGTATCTGTCTCATAAAGGACACACATTGAATATCCCCACCACAAGGGACTCCCCAATACAATCAATCATTTATGAGATCAGTACTGAATGGAGATTGCAGGACAACGGTGGCAAGTTTCAGTGTGTCCTACAGCAAATGAATGAAGGTTTTTGCCTCCTACTAATTTAAAGGAAGCGCTAGTTATCACCTAGTCCTAAAACTAACAATTAAGTAATTTTTATGTCTTAAATACCACTTCCCTGAGGTAAAAGATAACATGGATAACATTGCACAATCCTGTAGTAGGTTCAGAGCCTAAAACTCTTGGCCAACTTAACTTTTGTGAATTACTGATACCTTTGGAAGATTAAGTCAGCATTTTACTTTCTCTTACCTGGCATTCTAATTGGCTCTCAAATATTGAGAAGTTTCCATGAATGAGTGTTTCTAAAAGGTTAAGATTTTGAAATTTTTTTTACCTATTTTTCTTAAAAGTCTACTTAAATTCTTGACTAAAAGCAGTCTAGACGTGCAGCTGTACATTATCTCCCAGAGGTCAAAGTGGTTCCAGTGGACATTTTCTCATAACACTACAAAATACAGAAATAGGAACTTTTCATTTTATTGACTAATTGGAGCAAGCTGTAAAGAAGGACAGTAGACCAAGGGATAGGCCAACTGCAATCAGAGGCAAGATCTGGCTTGCCATTTGTTTTGGTAAATAAAATATAACTGCTTGAAACATAGCCATATCCATTTATTTGATGGTGTCTGTGGAAGCTTTTGCACTCAAATGATAAAATTGAAGAGTCGAGATATAGACATTTATTATCCACAATGTCAGCAACATTTACTATAGCTCTATAGAGAAAAAAAAAGTGGCAAGTCTCCTGTCCCCGAGCACACATCCTTAGCAGTATTTTCAAGGCCAGTGGCTGCAGACCTCCACAAATTTTCATCTGCTGACAATTCCTGGACAGCAGATGAAGCTCAAGAGAAACTCATATGGTTATTTTTTATTTTTAAATATGAAAAATTAACTTAATCTGTGTGGATACCTTCTGGAAGTGTGATTAATTCCACATTCCATGATATAATTTATAAATGAATTTCTGGAAAACTATCATCTAGTCCTTACTCCTCTCCAAAACTCTCTCTGTGCTCATTTCCAAATATAGACAAAAGAAAAATAGACATTCAATATAGCACTTTGACAGAATGTATTGTTGCAGCAGTATGTGTAAAAGAAACAAGGATAAGAAGAAAATGCACATAAATTGCCTCTAGATTTTTGAGAATAGAGATGTATGAACACAGAAATACATAAAATATGTCATGTAATTTTATCTCCTTAGTTCTAGCTTGATATTTCAAATATGTAATTCAAAACAATTTCAAAAATATATGTTTATTGGTGTTCTGAGGTAAAGAGCTACTTCTAGAGCCTAACATCAGGAGCAAAAGGTGATTAGTTCAGTTTAGCCATAGAACTGCTTTATTTAGAATTTGTGTTTCTCATATAAAAGAAACATATTCACTATAAAAGACTCCCATGCTCTTTACTGGCCACAAGTAGGTAAGGACCAAAAGCAAAACATAACAGTAAAACTAGCACTCAAACTTCGACTCTTGCAATATATCACACCTCAAGAGGATTTGGGGTGTTGAATAACTTTGTCTCTCCTTAATCCAAATACATTGCAGCAAAATCAGAATAATGAAGACATTTTAAGACTGGAGCCACTACGTAGACTTCATTAAGCCACAGAAAAAAATTTCATATTATTCTTAGTACTATATTTACATTCTTTGAAAATAGAAGCTATTCGACAAGCAATAGTTCTCACACTGCTCTGGAGCAATGATGCAGGGACCACATGAGTCAGAATTGAACTCATATATTTATAGAACAAAATCTTGTCAAATGACTCAGCATATCAGGCATGGCACCATGTGCTAGAACAGGACACTCAAAATCAGCAGAGGCAAGTTCATCGGCATCATGAGGCTTACATAAAATGAGGAAGGGAGAAAAACTTCACAAAAGTGTGGAGAGTGTTAGTCTACAGAAGTTCAGAGCCATGTCTCCTGCTCACAAATCATACCAAAACAATGTAGTAACCTCATTGATTAATTAGTAAGATATTATGGCCAGATCAAAGACCGTTTCAGAAACTCAATATATAGGGACCGTCATAGAATAAGGTTGATGGATAGAAGCACAATTGGCCCATGTCCAACAGTGCCATAAATCTTTGGCCCCTCTGTTCTATTTGGCTGATATCATTTGCAGTTCTACCATGCAAAAAAGAGACAAATTAACATATTAAAGAAACTGTTAATACTTTTTTCTCTTATTTCTTGAGCTTCAGATGCACTGTCTGCAGTGAACAAGCAGGCATCTTCGTTGCTCAGGTTTGAGATGGAGCAAGGGGACACGAGGTAACATTCGAGCCACGAGTTGGAAGAGAGGAGAAAACTCAATGAGGGTAGAAAGATGAGCATTCAAGGAAAGAAAACAAACACACATGACGTCTCTGCAATCATTTCTGCACTGTTTCATGTAATCCATTCACAAGCTAGAAAATCACACAAGTACTCTAAAGACGATCGGAAGATCACAGAAGTCCCTACCCCTGGATAAAGTAGATATTGGCCGACTGCTGATAAGCACAGATTAGAAAAAAAGCTCCTAGAGTTGCATTATCTAGATGTTGGGAAAGGTCCCGAAAATGCCTTCACCAGGCTTAGGACATGGCTAACTTTGGGCAGTGCCGAAGGCTTAAGAAGAGGAAGGGGGAAAAGTCCTGCAAACCGCCCGTTTACTAGCCACATGTGCTGCTTGTCTGATTCAGTCTGTGGTCTCTCACTTACTCTACTTAGAATTCCGTACATCTGGGTGTACTTTTTTTCTAGTGTTTCCTATCATATCAGTGACAGAATTGCCAACACAGAGGTATCCATAAATTACCCTGCAGTCTAGTAGTTTCTAGCGTCTGGAACGCTTGAAACAAAAGATTCAGATGCAAATGCGAGCTGCTTAATTCAGTGAGTATCTGTGATGTTACCCAGGTGCCAATGACATCTTTCTGACCAGCTCAGAGGCACCAGGGACCAACACAACATACATTTTTAATGTGCTCAGCTGTGACAGCATACATAGAGAGACCTTAAGGCCTTAAAGTCATCCTCCTTGGAAACCACTGCACTTTTAGGAACCCAGAAGAAATGGTTTAATTAATCTTTTTTTCAGGGTAGCTTTTTTATATAAATTATGTACACTGAAAACCTGCCAATTATAGCAAATTAAGGGACTTGGCAAGTGCATCCCATAGAGGCAGATGGTAAATAATATCCAGATTCTGATTTGAAATAGGACCAGAGATTAGCTAGTGCCGAATATGAAAGCAACCCAGATATGAGAAATAGACAGATTTAATGTGAGCTCAAGAAGGGTGTGTCAGTTTAGCATAGCTCCAGTGATATGCTGAAAAGGGATGATTCATCATCACTACGGACATATCTTGGAGCTTTTAGCTATGATTCATGGATGAATATCTATTGTACTAGCACTTTTGTGATGTCATCCAAGTGCCTCAGTTTCTCTACGTGTGCATTAAGTTTTTAATGACATCACTATATCATGTGCTTAGCGCTGTCAGGCACAAACACCTGGTGCACAGAAGTCTTTCACTGTTTTCCTTGGCATTATTATAACTAGCAAAATAAGTAATTCAGCACATACCTTCAGTCCCATCTCTTTTCCAAACAATAATAGTCAATGTTTCTGTGTGCTGATTACATGCACAGACTCTTCCTCCACTTCTGTCCTCCAGGTGAGGAATGGAGGCTTCCAGCATTTGGGTACTATGCCTTTCTCACACAGGAAATAAATACCAGGAACTGGATGCTCAGTTGCCTTGAAACTCTTGGCACTCAAAGGCTCTGGGTTGGTGTAGCCTTGAAAGTGCTAGAAGAGAACTATGTGCATTGCAGCTGAGATTATGGTCTGGGAGGAAAGTCAGACACCGGAAGGTGAAAGAAGGTTCACTCTCTGCTCACCTTTTTTGCTCCTCTAAACCCAGTTTGTTTCTGGTTTGACTCACTACGAAGAGGATGATGATCTCACGTTATTTGCCTAATAACTAGATTTTGATGTTTCGCTAATTCACTATGTAAATCATTTAAAACTATTACTAGGCTCAGTTACAGACTCCACACTTAAAAAAAAAAAAAAACGTGAGGAGAAGGGGCAACAGCCACTAGCAGACAAGGCAGAGGAGCATCAGTTAGAAGCTAAGAGGGAGGTAACAGCAGAGCCGGAAGGCGAGCACCCTCAGCACCTGCTTGCCCGGGGCCGGCAAACGCTCTGCAGCTCTCAGAAGACATCCCAGCCCTGCCAGTCAGAGGACAGGGATCTTCCAGGAGTCCAAAGTCGTGGGCAGGATGAACTCACATGCACGTGCATCACGTAATTCACCCGCAGCCTCGGCTGCTAAAATTGGGGGATGACTCAGTCACCACACGCCATTACAGCTCTTTCTAACACAGGGATGGAGGCAGTCCTCCGGCTCTGATGCGAAAGCTTACCCCAATTAGCTTCTGCAAACTCTCCGCCTGCAACAGGGCTTAGTTTCCTAGGAGCCTTCAATCTAATTACAAGGCTCGATTCTCCCGCGGGGCCTGCCTGGCCGGATGATTTCATTTTACTTTTAGGCTGACCTTTGCCATCAGTGATGTCACTGGAGTGTTCCTTCTCTTGAGAGGCTCCTAGGAACACACTAAAAGGTTAATTTGTTTGATATTTGGTTAAAGAGGCTCTTCTACTGGAGGGGCCCTGTTTTTGCTGTAGGCGGGTAATGGTACAAAGTGGGAATCTTCAAATGAAGGCCATTTGTGCCCAGCCAGCACCAACATAGCTTTATGCACTAACTACCCAGGAACCACTCAGACGGAAAATCACTGCTGCGAAAGAAGGCAGCGTATCCTGTCTACAATTCAATTATTCATTCAAGGAGATTTTGCAGATTTCCTAGTGTTTTTTATTTTTAATTTTTTTCCCTTAAAACGAAAGAAACAGCTACATGGATCAGTGGATAATGTAACTAGTTATGTTAAAGGGTAATCTTGTGTTGAGCCATCTTAAAAATCAGAAAAAAGGAGGAATTTTGCAAGTAGCTACGCAGATAACAATACTGCCATTATTACTGCCCGAACTGAGTGTGTCTTTGCTATCTATACTTCATCCTTACTGTACCCTGGGATATGGTCCTCACTGCGCAAGACTAAAAGACATTGGGGAAAGGCTCAAGAAAAAAAAGACAACCTTACATTTCTTCTGTGTGGCACATTAAAAAAGAACTGATTCCACCAACTTTCTTCATTTACTAATACCACTGACAATAAGCATTATGACCTTAATGCTGTTTCCCTTTTCTTCCAAGATCAAACCTTGCTATTCTTTCCATTCCTGTATCTGCTGTGGCTTTCCACAACAATTCTCACCCTCACTCCCCACCACACCTTTCAATGCAGTATAAATCATTATTTTTGTTTAATTCAATAAAATCTCATCTACTGTCTCTAAACAACATTTCAAACTCTATTACTCCATGGAATAATGGAAAAACCTTTACAGTATAATAAGAAAGAATAGGAAGCGCACTATATAATCAGTGTATGAGAGCAACAAATTAAAAAGCATAGGACTTTTAACACACAAATAAGGAGTCCATAATCAAATCTGAGAAAACAATAAAATACATGGAAAGTTTGGAGACAGACTTTCACAATAACCTCTCAATATAAGGATATAGTTCATATTAAAAACTGGAGCATAAGCATTAGTCAAAAAGAAAAGAATCACTTTATTTGACAGGCAACAAGTTATAAGACTTATCTAATGGCAGCTTCAACTGGAATTTTAAAGATATATGCATCAGGAGGAAAGTTTGTGAATGACAAAGCAACAGCCAGATTGCTGAGGCTTGGGGTAAGATGGGAAAAGTGGTGACATTCTGTCTCATTTTCATTGTTCATTTTGCCTTCCCACAAAAACAAACCCAAATTTTAAAACTAACCAGCAACCAAAATGGAAAGATGCCTAACTGACAGAAAACACTAGTAAGAAAGTGGAACAAAGCAACCGAAGCTTCTAGAATACGGTGAAGCACTATGGGGTTACTTGGTTTCTTCTACTTGGTTGTATTTATGCTAAAGGGCTGTAGCCCAGTGGTTAGTGCATTTGTCTAGCATGCAGAAGGTCTTAGGTTCAATTCCCGTAAAGCTTCAGCGTTCTGAATGCCATAATGCCAAGTCAATAATACACTCACGATTTTAATAACACTGCCAAACTTTGGAAAAGCAGATTAAAAGTGAGGCTTTGGTTTTTCTACCTTCTAATTGAAAATAGTCATAATAATTCTTGAGGAGGAGGAGGAGAAGTAGAAGAATAAGAAGGACGAGAAGAAGGAAGAGGAGGAGGAGAAGAGGAGGAAGAAGAGGGAAAAGAAATGAAGATCAGAACAATTTGGTTTGCGGGACTCATCTTTAGCAAAGGACAAACTGAATAAGAATGAAGCGTGAACCTTACTGTCTATCAGAAACAATTGTCTAAGTCGTTCCATGCAACCTCTGCTTGGTTCTTTTTTCCCCATCCTCTCAAAACTATGACCAAAAAAGAGAAGTGGCAAAAATAGATATCAATATTTTAATAAAGAAATTTTAAGGGATTTAATTCATCAGCAAAACTAACACATAAGATCATCACCAAATACTTCACACTAGATGCAGATGCTCCTTGACTTACCGAAAGCTTACATTCTGATACACCCAATGTAAGCTGAGAATATCCGAAGTCGAAATGTACTCAACTCACTTACCAAATGGAGTGAGCAACAGCAGTCACTCCTAAGGAGGAGTTGTCGGCTGACTGCGAGATGCAACTCACTGCCACTGACCCGCATCATCAGAGAGGCTCATACCTCGTCACCGTAACCTGAGAAAAGATCAAAATTCACACTCTTAATTCCAGTTAACATATGCATGTCACTTTTGCACCACCACAATCCAGATTTGTAACATAAGCCATCTTCGCTATAAAAACATGAGAAAAGGAACAATTAAACAGCAATACAAAGAGATCAAGTGATAAGTTAGAAATAATAAACACATCAAAATAAAAAAATTGCATGAGTTAAAGTATATAAAAAAACTGTTGAACACTAAGTTAAATCTATTATTAAAGCAAAAATATTGTTATGGCTTGGATCTACAATATCCTCCCAAAGCCTCATGTATTTGGATATTATGAATTATCAAAAGAACCATGTGTTGTTAGGCATTGGGACCTGGTCAGAGGGGGTGGATTATGGGTGTGTGATGGATAATAGGCAAGTGGAGGATGATGGGTTGCAGGTATGTGGCAGATTAGGGGTGTGTAATAGATTACAGGCATGTGGCACATTACTGGGTATGCAACCCAGAGGAGTGGACCATTGGAACTTAACCTGAAAGGGGTCAGACACTAAGGTTTGACCCAGAAGTGGCGGATCACTGAGAGTTGACCTGGAAGGGCATGTGCTACCTCTGACCTTTCTCCTGAATTTGACTTTCTGTCTGTGATGCCATGAATAGCTCCTCTGCCAAGGGACCATGGATAGACTGAGACCTTCTGAAACTGAGCTAAAATAAATCTTTCCTAGCTTAAAGTATAAATGTCAGGTATTCTGTCACAGCAACAAATAGGTAACTCATGCATATTTTTTAACCAAAGAATAGTAGGTAACGCTAAAATTTAAAATGTGGCTCTAAATGTGAAAAAAAATTCTCTCGGTTACTTTTTCATCGCTGACTCAAAACCCAACATCCACAAGTTTATGGGAAGAAAGGTTTATTTTAGCTCACAGTTTCAGAAAGTCACAGTCCATTCAGGGACGGCCAGCGGCAATGGAAGTACATGGCAGAGACAGACGTAGAGGCGGCTTCTCACATCACAAACAGGAAATCAAGTTGAGACTAATCCTCAAGGAAGGCAGGAAGCAGCTTATATACTCTTTCAGGTCTCATCCCAATGATCAGCCCCTCCTGGATCCAGGTGTGGAGGGTGGGGTAAACCCCCACTACATGCCTGTAATCTAATTTGCATGCCTGTAATCCACCCCTCCAGACTAGACCCCAATCTCCCAACAGCATGTTTCCACAGACAATCTATAACATTCATATACATGAGACTTTGGGACATTTCAGATCCAAACCACAATAAGTATATAATCAGAAGAAAATAGAAAATAGAGAAGAACACAATAGGAAAAGGAAAAGAGAAAGGCATGGAAAGGAACAAAGAAGGGAAGGAAGGAAGCAGGAGGAGGTAAGCAGGACAGATAGAGAAAGCTTAACTGGCTCCTTGAATAATAAGACCCAACGGTGACCCATAACAAAACAATCTTCCAAATACGATGGGGGAAAAATAACTAGAAATAAAAAATGCACTGTAATTCAGGCAAAATCAATACGGAATACACAAAGCCAAAGTGTGTGTGTTGGCCTGTGGGTTAGAGCACTTGTCTAGCATGCACAAGGCCCTAGGTTCAATTCCTTTGAACCACATAAAATTTAACCAGGTATGGAGGCTCATGCCTCTAACCCCAGAACGCTGAGAGGCTCAAGCTGAAGGATAGTCATGAGTGCAAGGCCAGCTGGGCTATGCAGTGTAGTGAGTTCAGGACAAGCCTGGATCACAGAGCAAGACTCTGTCTCAAATAAATAAGTAAATAAATTTTAAAAGCTGTAGTTTACTATCACAGTTCCAGGTTCAGGACTTCTTCTGACTACCTTCAAAAAATCCAAGTTGCAAATCAGAAGACAAAGTCTAGACCACTGCAACTTTGCTACATAACACTTAAGATGAAAATGTTATAGTAAAAGTCTGCCAAGCGCTGGAAAATTGTGAATATGCAGAATATTCAGGTAGAAAGTCAACTTAAAAAGACATTCTGAAGCATATAAAAACTCAGAAAGCTCAGTATTTAAATGACATATGTAGGGAAAGCCACCGCGATCCACTATGTGTTGGGGGGAGGGGACAGGGGAGTTGAATAGGATAGTATTTTAAGAAATTAAGATTGGGTAGAATTTGAGTACCAGCGAGGAGCTAGTTGTAATAATGAGCAATAAATAAAATGAAGGCATTCTAAGTTGGCAGCAATACAAACAGAAAGGAAGAAACACATTTAAGTGTATAGCTACAAAGTTTGCAAACAATAATAGCTAAATTGGTATTTGCTTGCACGCACAAATCTCTAAGCTTCACAGACGATTTAACTATCCTGGTATGTTAAATAACACTTCATATCTGTATGTATTTTATACCCATTTTTGTCAACTTCTAAAGCTTGTTTTGTTTGCTAAAAATATTTGCAAGTCAAATTATAACACTTTTCCTTCCAGGAATTTAAAAATTTATTCAACTTTTAGAATTGGTAATGTAATTTACACAAAATAATTGGAATATCCATTATAACTGGTGAAAATCGATAAAAAGTTTGATTATTATTCTATTTCTCTTTATACTTCAAGAATTAAATGCCATATTTTAAAATGGAAATTCTGGTGACTTTATTGCCTTATTGTTGCATTTCTGGTGGAATGCCATAATAAACAAGCCCCTAAGGAATAAGCCTACTTCTGGGAAAGGTAGATAGTTATATTAATAAACTCTATGGAAGTTTTCACTTTCAGAAAATTTATATAGATTCTGTGTTTACATATCAATAGAAATGTTGACTGATGCACTCAGAGTCCTTATACAAACTAATTCCAGTTATAGTTGGCTTTATACGGTAGGGTTGTTTCAGTTCTTGGCCCAGAGTATAGAATTCAGACCTGACACGAAAGTCTATGAGAAATAAACTGAGAACGGGGTGTTACAGAACTTTGACGCTTTGAACGGTCCTGGGACGAGAACTCACAACTTCCAATGCCAAAGCTGCCTTTCTGCCACTATTTTCCTTTTTTTCTTACCCACAGGATGCTTGTCTTTATATTTGCTTTGTCTAAAAGTGTCTCCCATCAAACAATAGAGCCCACAAGCCAACCCAAGAAGGCCTTCAGGATGTCAGCCAAGACATAGTCTTCCAAAAGGGGGGTTTCCAAATAAAGAAATGTTGGGTTTTAGGTGAAGAGATTATGATTTTTCTGAAAATGTGACATAGGATTTTAAATGTAGAGAACTGCACCTACGAATGAGTAATACCCTGTATCTTCTTCAATAATTCATTCAACAAATATTAACGGAATCTCTACTGCATACCAAGCCAGTCACTACAAACTCAGTGAGACTTGTGTTTGAAGAGCTCCCTTTCTTTGTTCTTTCCTCTATCCATGCACATGGATAGGAAAGTATACGTGTGTGTGGGGGGGGGGGGGAGGTTATAAGGGAACGATTTAGCTTCCCATGTGCTCCTACTAGGAAGCCAAGGTGGTGACTGCCCCACGTGGGGAGTAACTCTGGCCTCTCGCTTCATCTTGGTTACCCCTACCTACCATAGTTGGAAGTACTTGGGATTGTGTTGTGAGAACACATGTGGAGCAGACCAGTCCTTTTCCTCTCTTGCAAATCTATGCCCTCTGTGACTGCTGCTTCCACACGGTAGGCACACGGGTCAGGGTAGGCCTAGCTTCGACAGATGGATCTTCTAGAAATGGAAACCTGCATCAATCTGTCCTTCTTTTGAAAGAGTTAGGGCAGCAAATCTGCATTAAGTATGTCTCCTCTATAGACTAAGATGATCTGTTAGGTCACGTTAATCTGGCTTGGGGAAATGTTGGACAGCCTCTCATAGCTATATATTTATGACACTGTAACTCAGCTTGATGGTAATAAAGTTAACAATTTACTTGTCAGACTCTTTTATCTACTTTCCACAATTAGATCCTGAAACACAAAACAGGCATATAGGATTATCATTCCCTAAATCCCAACAATCTCTAACATTGTCATGATAATTAAGGAAAAAAAGACACAAAAGACTTACTGAACTTACTTTCATACTGGCATAATAAGTACATGCTATTGGCCAAAAGTTCCTTTTATGTTCCACCATTCTTTTGCATTTCTTTCTTTCTCTCTCTCTACCTTCCTTTTCTTTTTATTCTTCTAGTTCTTTTTGAGACAGTCTCACTCCATAGTTCTTTTTCTTTAACTTCTTCCTTTAATTCCAAGATTATACCAGAATACATAAGCTAAGAATAATGTAGTCTTAATTTCTGCTGAGATACTGCCCCAGTTTCATGATTACACAGAAATCGTTTTGGGCCACTTCTGTGGTTACTGTCCTGGGGCAACTGTGCAGCTGCCAGCTGTAGGAACAAACGTCTTCCCTTGAAAATTCACCTCCTGCCTCTTTAAAACTACTTAGACAAATATCAAGAGATAAGCACTTATTTACCGAGAGCTATATTTTCCCATCCTTGGATCCTTGGTCAGGGATCTATTAACTTTGACTTCTTTATGCCTTGTTATAATTGCAATCTAAAATGTCCCCCAAAGTCTCATGTGTTTGAAAGGTAATTAGACCATGGGGTTCTATATTCATCAGCGAATTCATAATGAGCTCAGTAGCTGACTGTGCTCTTAGAAGGTGGGGACTGGTCAAAGGTGAGTGACTAGGGATGAGGCTTGGAAGAGTGTTTTCTTGTCCACGGCTTCTCTCTTTTCTCTTTGCTTCCTGGCTGCCACGGATTGAGCACCTTGCCTGAGCCACGCCTTTCCACTTTGAAGCCAACCAACCACAGACTGACCCACTAGAACATCGATTCAAAATAAATCTCTCTTCCTTTAAGATAGGGATGTCAGGTGTTTTGTTCCAGTGACAAGAAAAGTGACTAATACATGCATTCTATAATAAAAGATTCCTGAAGTGCGTGACTTGTTTTATCTAATGGACCAGTGGCCTTGCTGAGGACAGGGACAAATGATTGCCTCTCTTTTCCTTTGAAGTCTCACTCTTCTTTTGCACTATATTCTGATTCACTGTCAGTAACTCTTGCAGTCTGATTGATTGACTTAAACCAAAGTGCCAGCCCCCTCTGAAGCTCATATTCAGGAAAAGAGGTACTAAGGCAGACACTGAAACTCAAAAAAGAAAACTGGCAAAATGACACATATAATTTTCAGGAAGCTCAAAGCCAAATTTGATGCTCAGTTTCAGAAGCTATCTTTAGCCTATAAATTTAGTTTTGACCTAGCACAACCCATACTCACATTCATTTGTCCTTGCTTGAATAGTTTCAGCATATCTGTGTTTTTTATAAGCTGCCTCAAATACTTTTGGGGGAAAGAGGGGTTATAAATAACATGAGCAGTTTACCTCTACCAGAATACATTAAGAGTTACGCTATGATCATTGCATTTTTCACATGTAATGAATAGGGCACAACACCCAGGCAGGGGAAAAAAATAAAGATGAATGAAGAGGAAAGGTGCCTTTGTCCCTCAAATCTATTTTTGGGACACAGAGATGAGCAACTTGGTCATCTGAACATACAGAAGGCAGAACATCAAGGTTATCAGCTCAGCTGCTTATGGAAATGATTGCACAAGCTTTAGCCCGTGTCCTGCAGCAGGATCCGTGTTCAGTGACTCATCTGAGAAGTGGTCCTTCCATTAGCTCTCTATGTACAATACTGAGATATTCATTTAATTCTGACTCACACTGTTAAATACCATACACTGAATCACCAGTGCTACTTCGTAAGGCACCCAGCTCAAACATCTCTGTGAATTACCTGCGTGGGCTGGCAATCTCCTCTTGGACCTGGGAAAGAGTCAAACTGTATTACAGCTGGTTGCCTTGGAAGTCACACAGGAGTTCAAGTTCACTGGCTTTCTGGATGGAAGATAAAGCAGAAAGAGTCAACAGATTTTATTTCCATATGTGCTTTATGATCACAATTATGTCTTTATTTTATGTAACAAAATTATCTATAATTTCATTTCTAATAATTTTTGGTTTTAAAAATATTTTTCTTTGGGTTTATGCTCTTTTGTTTTTTATGTTGTTTTCCAAAAGGATGCTCTTAGAGTGAGGGGAAGTGTACCAGGAGGGGCTTCGAATGAAATGCATCCTCTAACTGGCCAGCTGTTCCTCTCCGTGTATGCAGCATATAAATCTGAGCTGATGAGAATGGTAACGAGCCAGCTAAGTCTGTCCAGTGGGTGACTCTGAAAGAAGAAAATATAGTAAGTGGGCTTTTTTGAAAGTTGTTAATTTTAACAACTCAAGAAAAGAAAACTGTTTTTTGAATTTTATTACTTTGATTTTGTGGACAATAAAACTAACTTCCCACAGTGGTCTTCCTTCTATATAATAACAACAAAAAAAAAAATCATCGCTATTTCAAATTCAGATCCAAAAACTTTCTCTGTAATGAGACTACATTTGCAAAAAGACAAATTAAAAACTAGAAGTAATCCCACAACAAATTCTGAAATATGACCTTACTTTCTGTTGCTTTTCTTTCTGAAGATTTTAATAGATATTCTGTATCTTTACATTAGCTCCCACACATCTTAAGTGTGGGCAGATGGGATAATGTTCATTTCTTCCGTTTCGGAGAATTTACACAAAATTTTCCCAATGCCATGTAAAATTGGCTTCATTCGCTTCTGATGTCCTGTGAGAGATGGCAGAATGACTGTAAACAGGGCCCTATGTCTACCTGCCACAGCACCCTCACTACTGGATTTCCCACAAAACCATCTTTCCAATGAACATGTATGACAGAGGTCCTCAGGTGTGAGTGACAGAACGGGCAAATGCCTTCAATTCAAGACGTAGCTAATCTTCCTGCACTTTCTACTCTGAGAAGAGGAAACAAGCGGTACAAAGTTGCAATCCATCAGCCCACCCACCAGGTACCGTGAGACTCTGGAAAACTACGGTGTCCATCGAGGGGCCTTAATTTCCAGCCTCTCAACAGCGTGCAGTTAACAGAGGTGTGGTGCTGCATTCGTGCTACTTTATCCAGACCTTTCCGCCAAATTTAGCATTTTCCCAAGGTGTGCTGGTGTGAGACTCAGCCTTGCACACGCAGATGCAGAAATTATTTCCATAAAGGAGCCAGAGTTAACTCCTTCTCAAACGCAGATGCCCAAAAGTCGGAAATTAGCACTTTACCCTAAGAGAAGAATATTTTCGAGGGGTCCTACTTTAAACATCACAACAGCAAACATCTATTTTTATCTAAATGCCGGATGCTCAACTCACCCACACTTGCCCCACTTCAGGAACAGCAACACATCCTGGAGTTCTGCTCCTTGCCTCTACTGCTGTTTTTTTCAAGTCTTGTCCTTAGACAAAAAAAAAAAAAAAAAAAAAAAAAATCTACCTATTATAACACTCCCTAGGGCCATTTTGTTAGAGGTGGGAATAAAGAAAAAGCTTGACACTGAGAAAATAAGGAACATTAACCCTGTAGATTCCTCGTCATTTGTGTATTATATATGTACCTTTGGCCATAGCAAACTCAGTTTTGTAGTTGTTGTTTACGGCACTGTTACGTCTTGTGATACTAGAGATCCAACCCAGGACCTTAGTATTAAGCTACACCCTTAGACATCCTCTGCCTATTTTTTTAATTTTGATTTTAAAATATGATCTCGTTAAATCATTTATCTGCCCAAAGTGTCTCAAACTTGCATCCTCCTGCCTCAGTTTCTCAGAGTACTGGGATTAGAGGCCTGAACTACCAAGCCCAGCCCACCTCAAACTCAGGATTTAAAGAAACTGTTCTTAAAACGTCTCCTTTCCTATCTGCTTCTAATCTTTGCACAAATGCAATCTTTCTACAGATCTTTTTTCTTTTCTTTTCTCTTCTCTTCTCTTCTTTTTAAGACAATGTTTCATTCTGTAGTTCAGTCTGGTCCTAAACTTGCTACATAGCCCAAGTTGGCCCCGACGACACTGCAATCTTTGCGCCTCAGCCTCTTGAGTGCTGGATTACAGGCATGTGCCACCACTCCTGGCTTATGTGACTCTGGGGAATCAAACCCAAGGCTTTGCCTTTGCTAATCTCTAGGCTATTCCTCCAGCTTCTCTACAGCTCTTAATACTTTACCTTGGACACCTTGGGATATTGATAACCAACAGCTATGTAGCACTGGGAACAAATAATCATTTTAATCTTCAGGGAGAAAAGCTCAAATTTTTCTTGGCTCAAAGAGAATCATCAAGTTCAGCACTTATGCTGGGCCCAGTGACACAGGCAAATAATTCAAGAATTCTGGAAGGCTTAGGAAGAAGGATTATAGTTCAAGTCCAGCCTGGGCAACTTAGTGTCTCAGCAAGACCCTGTCTCAAAGAAAAAATAGAAGCAAAGCTGGGGATGTAGCTCAGTGGGAAGGCCCTGGATTTCTTCTTTAGTACCACAACAAAAACAGACCTAATAAAAGGTCAGCATTTATAATAATAAAGACTATATTTGAGAAGTGTATTTATTGTTATAACTTCACTTAATTCAAGAAGTGAAAAGAGGAAACAGACATTTTATTGTCTCTTACACTGTGGTATTAGCACTAGGATTTAAATAAATACCTTAGAGGTTAGAGTTAATAATTTCTCTTGCAGCATTAAAGTTAAGTAGGTGGTGATGATCTACCACAATGGCATTTCTCTGGATTAACCCCTAAGTCTCTGAGAGAATTTCAAAGGGAATTATCCAAAGGCAAGGATAGGGACCAAAAGTTCACAAAGTCAATGCTAGACCAGGATCATGAAACTTGTAAACATAGTGCTAAGTGTTGTAGTTTTGGTTTATATTCTAGAAGACTGTAGCACATCGTAAGATGCAAGCCTTCCCTTGTAGACCTGCAATCAAATGATCCTGGTCTTTTCTGTGTAGATTTGGAGGGCAGAGGGTGGCCATCTCCGGGAACACCAAGGCTCACTCTGCTGAGTGGCCCTTCTCAGGAGCCCACATATGCCTTGTTCATCTCTGATTTAGTAGACTCGGTTAACCTTGAGATTTTCAATTAACACCTTCCTCTAAGTGTCCAGTGATTGATATTTTGACAATTTCTAAACCTCCATATCTACTCATTTTTAAACACTCATCTCATTAACACTTTCCTTGCAACTCTCCATATGTATATTCATGTGTGTGTGTACCTATGTACATATCTGCAAAAGTAGCTATTATTAATTTCTGGATTTTCCAGTTGAGTGTAAAGATAAAATTTCTCCAAGTATTCAGATTGGTGGCTGTCTTGACTTTTAGTTCCAGCTATTTTTAAAGTAACAATCTGACTACTACATAGAATGCTGCTAAAGTATTCACAGTCTCACCACCCCGAATAAGGCAATTACTCAATATGTTTCTAAAAATTCTTGGAGAAAATATTTCGCCTCTCCTCCTTAAACTGATGAAATTGATCTTCTCTGATTCAGAAAATGGCACACATATCTCTAGGGGCAAAAGTGGGCCTATTTGCAACCTGGGTCTATAAATATCTAATACGGAGTTTGAGGGAAGACTGGCTGAGGATCCATTGGTAAACTGCTGGAAACATACCAGACATTGTGAATTAACTACAAAATAGTCCATTATAATTTTCAAGGCTCAATAAAGGGCTAAAGATGTGCAGCTGATCCCACATCCCAAGTAGGTTAACTCTGTTGTAGAAATGATGCAGGCTGGAGTGATGAGTATAAAGTCTGCCATCTAAGGAGGCTCATTTCTTTTGCAAATCAGATAACGATGCTAAACCTAGTCTAAAACAACAAAACCAAACTAGATGTATTTGCATTAAGCTTTATCTCTAAGCTAAGCCAGAATTCTCAACATCCGATTTAGACAAATATAAAGTCAGAAAAAATGCAACACAAGCTAGATGTCCGTGTTCTTTGACAGTCATTCAATCCCCAGGGCTTTATAAAATAAATTTTAATGTAATCTTCGAAGCCTAACTTGGGTATTACCACAAATCAGATTGCCTCAGTGCTTTCTGTCAGATTGTGAAAAGGACTTCTTTGTAAGAATGAAAAAATTTTGGAATGCCTAATGAATCATTGATACTTTGTAAAAGGTTATGTCAAGTTTCTTTAGAGAAATCAGAGTTCTATTAATATGGTAGGTAAAGGGTACAATACAATGGCACAAAATTCTTTCATCTCTTCTAAGTTTTCTATTCTGTTTTTCTTCCTAGTTTATTTTTTAAAGACTCAAAGAAAAGTGTATGTTTTTCTACACTTAATAATCTCACTTTCTTTCCTTCTCCCTTCCTCCCTTCTTTCTTTCCTTCTTTCCTTACCTCCTTCCTTTCCTCCTGTCTTTTCTCATGCTGCTTCTCTTTCTGTCTTCATCTCAACTGCGGATAGAGAAAGTACATCAACGAGATGCAACAGCATGTCTCTGTTCCTGGCTTTATGTCCTCTGTGCCTCTGTTACTGTTTTGGTTTTGTCTGGGGCCATCTCACTCTTTAGACGTAAAGCGGAATATACCCTGCTTGTAGAATTTCCTAAGACAAATTTGTTGGAGGTGGAGTAGGAGACAATAACTGACACTGAAAATATGATTTCAAGTTCTTAATGCCGTTCAAATTTGTATGTGAAGAAGGAGAACTTGCTTTCTGTTCCTAAGTTCAGGTGCACACACGTGCACACATACATACACACACAGTAAGTATCATATGCATGTAGTATTTCAGAAAAGAATTTAATATATTTATTTAGATACATGATAAATGCATATAACCTTAATTCATAGGACAAGGTCGCACGTTCCCAGAACATTATGTCTCTTGATGCTCTGCTGATGTAAGCTTAGTAAAAGAATCGTCAGTAAACAATCTACTAGTTTTTTGTAAAATTAGTAATCCCGTTTTGTACCATATTGTTAGGGAACAGCAAGACAGTGGGAAAGTGAAGGAATGGCCATTTCTACATAAAGATCATCTGTGTGTCTCTTGGATCTCATTGTACATGCAAGTGTATCTATTTTAAGATTAAATCTCCTGTATTATGGATGAAAATAGCTCTCACCATTACAGGGCACTTGCTGCTCCATTCTAGCTGTGGTTTCAAAGGCTAACAACAAAATGCTTTATCAAGTTATGGTTTTTGAAAGCGAAGCTGATGGATAAGCTTAGATGACACTGTCAGAATCGCATCATTATGCTAAAGTACGAGCTCATGTACAGGCCCCAGGGGACTCTAACAGAAGCACAACGGTAACATAATTTCAAGGTTTTGTCTTTTTAAATAAATAAAATAATCTTGATTTTTTTAAACTTTTTCCAAATTTACATTCTTCTTTGTGCACAGGTTTGGGAGGTCAATAAGTAAGTTCATTAATATATTAGGCTATCCTGCAATCATTTTATTCCACATCATGTGTGTAATAAGTTTCATCATGACACAAGGAAGCTATTCCAGGTCACCAAAACAACACTCTATCCTCCCCACCCCCCGCCATCACCACCAACAGGAAGGAATTAGTTCTTAGCATTCTTCCAAATCTATAGGATTAAGAAAAAGTATTTGTTCTGGGGCATCTGGTTTGTGCAGGTAGATCACCAGCGTTATGGCCACCCACACGAGCTATAAATGCCCAACTGGAGGAAAAGCGTGAGAGATGAGTGTGGCCAGTCTGAAAAGCCATGCATGTTGGCCACATCACCATGTCACCCGAGGTCAGTTGTGCCACGAGTATCTATACTCAGGTTGCCTTCCCACCATAGTAAAGGGAGTTAATACCACAAACTTATAAAACTGAAGGGCCAGGGTGAATGTTAGGGCTGAAGTTCGGGGTAGGGTCAGGTTTATTGAAGGACTGGGGCAAGGGGTAGTGGTAGGGGTTGTGTTGGGGTTACAGCTATGTTTAGAGATAGGTTTTGCTGGATGGCCACGTTTTGGGCTATGTCCAGTGCTAATGTGAAGGATAGTGTTAGTTGTAGGCTTAAGACTCTGTCCAGGACTCAGTTGACTGTGTTATGATTAGGGCTAGGGCTAAGGCTAGGGTTGGGTTATAGCTAGTCTTAGGTTTAAGGTTAGTGTTAGGTCTTGGGCTAAAATTTAGAGAGGCCTAGGGTTAGAAAAAAAAAAAAAAACTGTGGAGAGCATGACTTGTTGAAATCAATCTAGGGTTAGGTTTAAGACTCAGATTAGGCCGAGGGCCAGCTTTAGGGCTAGGGTTAGGTTTAGAAACTGAGTTTGGGTTAGGGTTAGGGCTAGGATTATAGCTAGGCTTAAGTTTAGGTCTAGGTTTAGGTGTCAGGCAAGGGGGAATGTTAAGGCTATGGTTCAGGTTAGTGTCAGGTTTATTGCAAGGGTTGTTGCAAGAGGAAGGCATAGGGGTAGCCACAGTGATGGCATTAGGGCTACATTTAGAGTTAGAGTTTGCTGGTGCACTATGTTTTGGGCTATGTGTAGTTGTAACGTGAAGTACAGTGTTAGAGGCTAAAGACTAGGTCCAGGGCTCGGTTGAGTGTTAGTGTTAAGATTAGATTTAAGGCTGGGGATAGGGTGAGATTTTCTGTTAGTCTTCGATCAAAGGTTAGTGTCAGGACTTGGGGTGATGTTTGGAGAGGCCTAGTGTTCAAAAATAAGCTGTGGAGACCATGGCATGCTGTATCGAGCTGGAGTCAGGTTAACTACTCGGTTTATGCCTAGGTTCAGCTTTAGGGCTAGAGTTAGGTTTAGAATTTGTGTTTGAGCTAGAGTTAGGGTTAGGTCTAGGGTTATAGCTAGGCCTAAGTCTAGGCTCTCATTTAAGTGTAGGGCCATTGTGAATGTTAAAGCTGGGGTTTTGGTTAGGGTCAGGATTATTGCAAGGATTGGGGTAAGTGGTGGTCGTAGTGGTAGGGGTAGTATTTTGGCCAGGGCTTGGTTTAGAGTTAGAGTTAGGGTTTGCTAGAGGGCTATGTTTGCCACTACGACTAATGTTAAGTGAAGGACAGTGTTAACACTTGGCCTAAGACTAGGCCGTTGGCTACTTAAATACAGAAAATTGTGTTATGACAACATTCTACTTTCTTTCACTTTAGTATGACAAATTATTTAGTAACACAGCTAAATGTCAGTTAGTATCAACATATCAATTTATTAATTACATGGCCTGTAAGTATGCACTCACTTATACACAATGATGTTCAATATAAGACAATATAAATAATTTGCACGTCTACCATCTTATATGTGTTCAATCTTTTGATAACATCCCTCTCAAAGTTGACTCATTGATAATCATCTTCCAACTGCTGTTTTAATGAACTAGAATGAGGAAATCTATCTTAAATATTACATACCCTGTTAAGATCATTCCTCTTTTGTACATGTAATCGCATCTTTCTTGACACCCATATTCTTTCCTAAGTTGCAAGTACAGTATTTTACTTACAGGAAAAACAAACTGCAAGAAAAACAAACTTTTTTGTGTGTGTGTGTGTGTGTGAGAACAGGGTTCAGTGGATGCCTGGAATTCTGTGACACTGCATTCCCCTCACTAAATTTTACTCTCTGGATCTCAGCTTGATGTGAATCTGTGATAGGCATGCTCCCATGGCCCTAATTTCTTCTTGGAATCGTTTTATCTTTTACAAATATTAGCATTACTTTGTGAAAACTTAGTTCAGAAAGGCACTGTAATTAGTTTTAAGCTCTGGGTGAATGATTGCTGATTTTATAACTGTTGTCAAGATTCTGAACATTTTGATTTGTCTGTGATATGTGAAAGAGAGTGTGTGTGTTGTATGTGTGTTTGTGTTTGTGGGTGTATGTATTAGAGAAAATGAGAGAGAAAATAAAGAAAGTGTTTGAGGATTAAAGTTTTCTATATTTGTAACTACAATTAATTGCAATCATAATATGTATTGTTAATATACATAATTTAATGATTGAGATTATATTTCCACTGTCTTAAAAATGGTCATTGCTATTCTGGAGGTTAGTGACTGCTTATAAAATTGTGTGTTTACTCTCTGACATTTGGAGCTATCTATGTGTGACGGCAATGACATACTAGCTTTCGAAATTTAAGTTAAGAAATGTGCTTCAGTTTTCTTCTTCCTTTCAAAAGAAGCAAACTATTTTCTGTGGTTAATAAAGCAAAATCTATCACCCCATCACAGTACTCCCAAATGCCTCCGGAAGCACTTCCTGAACTTCTACATTATTTATATTTTTTCTTAAGTTAGGATGAAATTTCTGGGGTAAGAATCTAGAGGTGGATTCCCTGGGACTATGTACCACATGTGACTTAGTTTTATGAGAATAACTTCCACTCTCAGTCAGGAACTGCAAGCATAGGTCAATATAACGTGCATGTGATGGAACTTTTTCAATACTTCCAAATACTTGCAAATTTTTATGGGTTTTTTTCAAGCCTTAATGATATTTTCCACGCAGCTTTTGAACTAGTACTTTTCATTCAACTTCACAGTTGTCATTTTGGTTTCAGACTTATCTATCTTCTAGATACTCAGCACAGAGACATTTACATTCTCAAAAGGAGGACTTTTTTTTTCTTCTGAAATGATTTTAAGAGAGATTTCGGTCACAGTATATCTTAATTCATATTAAACTATTTAGAAGAAGACAATAATATTAAAACTATCTCTCTGCAAATAAAGCTATCACAACACTAATCAATGGTATTTCAAAAGTATCATGAAATTTCATCAACCATATTCTAATTAGGGCCATTATTACAAAGAATAATTGTTTATTTTCTCATAAAGTAAAAAAAAGCTACATTTTTAAAATTTAGAAAATCAAAGTAAATGTAGCTCAGAGTCTCACAAGCCTGGATGGTACTAACCAGTTACTGTCCAGATAGTACACATTCTGCTTGAACCTCCATGGTCTCTGATGGCATGGGATGCCCAAGTGCTCAGACTCTGATCCTGCCAAGCCATCTCTGTACTACACCATAGCTCAGCTTTGCGGTCTTAATCTAGAATGACCTGCAGAAGTCTCATGAATTTGCATGGTATGGATTGCCTATGAAGCCAAGTACTGGTAGAAGATGGGGGCCTGGTCTAGAGTAGATTATGGGCATGTGGTTGATTATAGGTGTGTGGTGGAAGACTGGCATGCTAGTCGGTTATAGACATATGGTGGAATTAGGGGTGTAAGCCTCAGAACACTGAGGCTGGGCGTGGATGGGGTAGATCATAGGAACAGGACCTGGAAGGATTCCTTCTACTTCCCACTTTCTTTCCTGATACTTGGTTTCCTGATGACAGTTCTATGAGGGGCTGCTTCCACTTCCATCTCCACTGAGTGCTTCCGCTGTTGCTGGCCTATGACCTTCTGAAAATGTGAGCTAAAATAAACTCCCCTCCCCCTAACTTGTGTATGTCTGATATACCATCACAGCAACAAAAACAGCCAAGACACCCAGGTACCAAGGCATTCCACACTACATAGTAGTTTTGCCACCTTAATCTGGCAGTGGTAGAGACAGATGAATGAGTTGACGCTTGACTATTTGCCGTCTTCTTCACTCTTAGTCCCAAGGATGCGGTCGCCAAGGATCACCAATTCCACTCTTTCAACTCTTCCCCTCTGAGCATCATCCCTTTTCAGGGTTGGAAAAATTCAAGCTGAGATTTTAATCAGTTTATATTTCATAATAAATAAATAAATGCATACATACATAAATAAACGCAACGCTCTATTATATCTTTTATTATAGGTGGGCACTCAAATTGCACTGGCTTGTTTTATGAACAAAACATTAAAGAGGATGTAACACAACTTTACCCATTTCACAGTTGAGGATGAGGAGGCAGGTAGTGTTGGAAGCCTAGTCATGTGGTTACTAAATGACACAGCCAGAGTTCAATTCCATTTAGACTTCAGAACTGATTATCTTACATATACATTTTACTGTTGCTCCATGTGACAAAGTCCTATTAATCATTTCCTAAAATAAGTAATATGTCATCATCTAGACAGGCTTAATTATACAAAGCAGTAACTGGAGTGTGTGTGTGGGGGGGTGATGTGTGAAGGAAAATATATGTATGCTTCTTCTTTCCTGAAATAGCTGTAGGAAAATACATAATGCTGCTAAATTCTCAAATCATTTTGCCACACATATACATCAGGACCTCATATATTTCCCCAATGTAATTGTGAAGTACAGTTAAAATGTGGTTTATGTATTTTCATCACTAAGTGTTTGAGACTTCCACAAAAATCCCTGCCTACCAGACAATGTAATAGGAGAAATGCCAAAATCCAATATAGATGTCAACCTAATTTGATTTAATAATTTAAATACCTTAGCTATGCCCAACCTACTGGATTAGTTGATCAAATTGTCTTATTTCTGGACCCTCTCTCTCTCTCTCTATCCGTGTGTATGTGTGTGTGCATGTGTGCGTGCGTGTGTGTGTGTGTGTGTGTGTGTGTGTGTGTGTGTATCCTTTCTAAAGTGAGGTCCAGAACTACAGCAAAAAGGTTTATATGACTTCATGGTAGAGAAGTCTTATAAACGCTGACTTTGCCCTGTGATCACAATTGCAGTGTTTTCTGTACCATCTGAAGCAAATGTCATGCATTGACTCTTTCTTGCCTTGGTCACAGCCCAAAGGAGTCTATCCAGATACTACGGTCACAAACGGGCTTTCTAAGCCTCTTTAAAACCTCAAAATATTTTTCAAGTCCCTGGCCTAGGTGGGCCACTTCTACACTGGTATCGTCTTATTGTGGCCATTGTGGATTCCAGAGGAGGACCGCTGATTCTTAGGTGAGGATTAGGACAGGGAACTAAAAAAGACAAAATTTTGTTATTACTACTTACATATCACATCACTGTCCCCTTCCCATCCCCACAACCCTTCCCCCAGTCCCAGTTTCTTCTCCACAAAATCTATCCTTTAACTTTCTTCCATCTCTCTTTGGCTGTATTATGGTTTGGTTTTCTCATAATAGAGAAACCACATATTTAAACTTCTATGTCTGATTCATTTCTCTAAGCATAATGGTCTCAAGGTGAGTCTATTTCCTTACAAATGACCCATATTTGTCATTCTTCATGGCCAAATAGTATTCCGTTGTGTATAGACCACACCTTCTTTATCCATTCATTATTTGTAGGACATATTGTCTTCTTCCAAGGTTTAGCTATTATACATTGTGTTGCTATAAACATGACTATGCATGTGTCGTCTTGTATGAGGACTTTAACTCTCTTGAGAAGGTATACAGAAGAAATATAGCTAGGTCAAATGGGATATCTATTTTCAGTTTCACTGAGGAGTCTCCACACTGCTTTCCATAGTCCCGCCAGCAGTGCGGGATGTTCCTTTTTCTTCCGCAGGGTCTCACCAGCATTTGCTACTTTCAGAGCTCTTGATGCCAGCCATTCCCACTGAAGTTAGATAGAACCTCAGTGTTGTTTGGATTTGCACTTCTCTGATAGCTAAAGATTTCAGGTTCCCACTTACTGATGGGGTCCTTTATTTTGGAGGGTCTAATTTTTTCAGTTCTTTATATATGCTTGATAATAGTCCTCTGTCAGAGGAATAACTGGTAAAGATTTTTTCCCATTCTATGAATACCCTCTTCCCTCTATTGATTGTTTCCTTTGATGTGAAGAAGCTTTTTAATTTGTATAATACCGATTGTTGATTCTTAGTGTTATCTCACATCGTTTGGTTGTCTTATCGATAAGGTCATTGCCTCTGCCTATGTCTTCCATGGTTTTGCCTATATTTTCTTCCAACAGATGCAGGATTTCCATTTTAAAGACAGTCTTTGATCCATTTTTATTTGATTTTGGTGCACGGTGAAAGATGTGGGTCTAGTATTATTTCTCTGCATATGTCTAGCCAGTTTTTCAAGCACCGTTTGTTAAAAAGGCTGTCCTTACTCCAGCGTATGTTTCTGGCTCCTGTTTCAAAGATCAGATGGCTAAAAGTACTCTGTATCCTCAATTTTGCTCTATTAATCCACCTGTCTGTTTTTGTGCAAGTATCATGTGATTTTTATCACTGTCGCTTTGTAGTATAATTTGATATCTGGTATAGTGATGCCTCCTGGTTTGTTTTGTCGCTTAGGATATTTTTGGCTATTATGAGTCTCTTGTGGTTCCATATAAATTTTTGGATCATTTTTCCTACTTCCATAAAAATGTTATTTAGTATCTTAATTAGGATCTCAATGAATCTGTTTATCAATCAGGTAGCATGGACGTGTCGTCCATGTTGGTCTTGCCTATCCAGGAACAAAGGATATCTTTCCATGTTCAAAAATTCTCTTTGACTTCACAAAGACAAAATGTAAATGCAAATTAGACCCTATATTTCCTTTTCTTCATGGCAAGTTCTCCTCTGAATCCTGATTGTTAAACCCAGGGGTGGTGTGAGATCTACCTGGAACCCTCCTCTTGGGAACCCAACTGACAGCAGGGCAAGAGTTCCTGCTCCTGTGCTCAGAGCTCCTTCCTTCCCATATCACGAAGCGAAACCACGCAAGGGTGATGGAAGAAAAATACCTGATTGCGTTCCCACCTTCCTCTCTGGCTATGTCCTATCTGTTTACTCCATAATTCCCTGGGTAAACGTTTCCATTGCTCAATATCATAACCAGCTTTTACCAAATATAACAAGCTTTACTTGCACGGTTTTTTTTTTTTTAGTTATATTTTTACAATTCAATTTTGTGGCTATGAAAATATGACTTGCTAGGTACATGATAAATGAATTTTATAATAACCGCTCTTAGTTTTAATCCCCAGCTCCCATTTCTCAAGAAGGCAGAAAATTAATGTTCGAGTTATTTATGACTATGTAACAAACCACCCAGACACTTAGTGATTTAAAACAACAATCATCATTTATTTTGCTTGCAAATTCATAATTTGGGCATGGTTTGGCAGGGAGAGTTCATCTCTGCTACATTGAGAAATAACTGTGATAGTTTAACTGGACCCAGAAGATATACATTCAAGCCATATCACTCATGCAGATGGCAAGCCAGTGCTCAGCTTGGGTTATTTGACTGTACCTTAGTGCCCAGGGTTTTTCTATGCAGGCTTTCTAAGGTGCTGCTGCCTTCTCCACGTTATCACTAAGGAAATAAAAGTACGTAAAAGCTGCTCATTCTTAAGTGCTAGCTCAGAGCAAGTAGCTTGGTGTGACTTCTATTCTATGAGTCAAGGTTTTCACAGAGCCTCCTGAATTCCAGGAAGTTGAGGAGTGGGAAAAACTGAGGTCTACAAATCCCTCCCCTTGATACATAAAAACAAAGAATCTATAGTCAAATTTAACCAATCATTCTTGCTTTAGTGTTGCTAGTTAAATTAGGTCATTCACAGGCTTTTGTAGTTATCTTTAAAAGGAAGCCAAGAGTCAGATTTTTAAATGACAGTAAAGTAAAAAGATAAACAAATCAATTCCTTCAAAATAAAAATGAAAACAAAGCATCTGAGATTTCTGAACATCAGCCATAGACCAAAACAAGTTAAGTGTTTATTTTAAAAATGCAGACCACCATTGACTAGCGAGCACACGGCCCTAAGGTGAATTGCCCAGCACCACATAAACTGAGCATGGTGGTGCACGCCTATAATCCCAGCATTTAGGATGCTGAGCCAGAAGGATTGCTGAGAGTCCAAAGCCAACCTGGGCTACATAGTGAATTCAGTATGAAACTGGCCTACAGAAAGACCCTGCCACAAAAAAAAAGAAAAGAAAAGAAAAAGAAAAAAAAGAAAGAAAAATGCAGACTACCGCTTAGAAAATGCGCTCAAACACACTTGTCCAGTATGGTCCTTCTCACTGCTCAGCTGGGAGAATGGTGTTACAAAAACAGAGCCGGAAATAGAGTTCAACAACTGCACTGATGGAAGGGAATGCCTTATTTATTTATTACTTTTTTTTTACACAGAGCAAAAACGTCATTTCGGGTGAGATTGTTCGTGAAACTAACGAACATGATAGAAAATGCACAGGCAAGCCCATCACTCTTCTAGGCTCAGTGTGATTGCACCTGGGGAAAATGGGACATCGTGAAATTAAACCCACAGATCCGAGCACTGATAGAACTGGTGATGGACTAGATGATCTTTCCACACATTCCTAGTTGGAGGGACAAACACGCAAGAGAAATTCACAAAAGCCTAACCCTCCTACACGTCCCTGGTTGAGCTGGTGCCCGTATGAACATACAGACAGGGCCTGAGAGACCTCGAGCTCTCCATACCTTGACAGAGATGCTATGAACGTATACAGACAAAATCTGAACCGCCTTAGCAAAAGGAAAACATGAAACAATCTGGATACATGCCTGAAGTTTGAATCATTCACCAATCTATACAGAGTTTCATCAGTAGATAGTGGAAGTCTTTTAAGAAATTAAAATAGGGCTGGGAGCATAGTCCAGTGATTACAGCACTTGACTAGGAAGTGTAAAGACCTAGGTTCAATCCCCCAACGCCACGTAATAAGTGGCCATACTGGCACAGGTCTGTAATCCCAGCACTCAAGAGGCTGAGACAGAAGAATTGCCAGCCTAGGCTACACGGTGAATTCAGGACAATCCTGGACTACAAAGAAATACTCTGTCTCAATAAAGAAAAATATAAATAAAAAATAAATAAATCACAAACCTCCACAGAGTGAGGGAAAAGAAAATCAAAATCCAAAATTTCTTTCATGTATTACCTTAATGTCTGGTTTTGAACAAAAAGGTTGATGTATTTTTTAAAACAAGAAAATGCAGCATGTAAACAAACACATTATCAAAGTAAATAGCTCTGAATGAGGCTAAAAATTACATTGGGAAAATAAAAACTGCCAAAGCAATCATCACAAACATGTCTGAAGAATTAAAGAAAGCCCACTGAAAGAATAATGGAAAACATGATGGCGACATTCTAATGAATAATGCAATTCAGCAGAAAATATAAATTATTTTTAGGAAGAAGCAAAATAAAAACTCCAGACTTGTCACAGAAGAAGAAATAATCAATAAAGTCACAATAAATTAATAGAATGTGTCTATCCTGATGAACAGAAAAAAATTTAAACAGAGCTTCAGAGACCTGAGTTAAAATATGAAACTTACCAAAATAGTTGTAATGTGTATCTCAGAAGGAGAGAAGAGAAATAGTAAAAAAAAATGAACAAAATTTCCAAAATTTATTGTTAATCTGTTAATATACTGATTCAACAAGTTCAGTGCTGTCCAACAAAGAACATGACAAAGATATCTATACCCAGACACAACATGGTCACACTACCAACAACAAGAAAAGAGAAGAAAATGTTAGTGGCTGCAGAGAAACAAAGAAAGAAGAAAGGAAGAAAGAAAGAAAGAGGAAGAAAGGGTAAATTCATCACACATCGAATAAAAATCTGATTGATAAAGTCTCAACAGAAACAATACATGAATATACGGTACAAAGTGGTAGAATTAAAAATTCTAACTATTTGAAAGAAAATTAGAACTTGAAAAATGCGTATCTACCAGGGACATAAATCATTGTTCAAAAATAAGGGTAAAAATACAAGCATTCTCATTTATTTGAAAACTTTGAGATAAATCAATGCTACCAGAAACTATAAATTCCCTACAACCAAATCTTAAGAAATTTCAAAGATAAAGGAAAAGAAACTAGAAGTACGATTCATAGGGAGAAACAGAAATCGCAAGAGTTCAACTTTGGATATGAAGATGATATCAAAATAATTTCTTTTTTATTATAGTTTCCTTAGAAGACATAAAATCACACCAAGCAATGGCTTTAGCAATACACATTTTATTTTGGATTTATATTTATAAGCGATAGATGTGAAAATGTTGAAAAATTGGAATATATTGGTAGTAATTTCCTGTTTTTGCAGTAAAGATATCATATTTTATTGGCATTAAATCACCTAGGTAGATCCTAATAAGATTAAATTTATATTTTAATATCTACAGGAGTAACAAAAATCTCAAAAATATTTTAATAAAGATAATGAAATAGTATGTCAAAAATCACTATTAACAAAAAGAAAGAGCAGAACAAAACTGCCAAGAAAATAATAGAAAAAATGAAATGAAAAGTTGATTCTTTAAAAAACTGTAACACTGAGAAGTTTGCAGCTAAACTAGCAAAGACAGAAAAGTAAAAGAAACAGCATTAATCATCAAAGTCAGAAATGAAAAGAGGGCATGGTTTTTACCCTACAGAAAATAAAATTTAAGGAAGCATCATGAATATCTTATTGCCATTAGATTAAACAAGTAGATGGAATTGGAAAGACACTAATTTCTCACTATGAATAAATCAGAAAAGATAAAATAGTTTGGCCAACAACAAGTAAAATATGAAATTATTAATTAAAAGTTATTCCATCAAGAAGAACCCTTGGCCCAGATGATCTCAACCAGGAATTCTATCAAGTACTTCAAATGTAAATACTACAGATTCTACCCTTGCACTTTTCAGGAGTACAGGAATAAGAATACTTCTTAAGTCATTCTACGAGCTTAAGTGTTCCACTAACAAAACCAAAAAAGAAACAAGAAAATGGCAGACTCATGTTCTTTACAGACACAGGAGAAAAAACTAAATAAATAGAAGAAAATGTTAGCAGGTTGAATTTACCAATCCTTTACAAAGATGACTAGTAAGTATACTAAAGAAAGCCAACACCGTACCTCTCTATGGAAAGGCAATTTAAAACCAAACTGAAATACCACTGTAGAACTAATCCAAGGGCCGTAATCAAAGTAATTGTCAATATCAAGTGTTAGTAAGAAACTGGAAGCTTCATACATTACTTATGAGCTGTGGAATAGTGCTACCTATTTAGAAAACATCTTAACATTTTCTGGAGAACTCAAAATCATATCATTCCAGTCAACCATTCTTCTAGATATCTGTACGTGAGAAATGAAAGCATGCATTCTCAAAAACAGGTGGACATGAAAATTATGTGCAATGCTAGTCATAAAAGCCAAAGACTAGAAATGATACGAAGAGCCATGATCTGGTAAATAAATGCATAAGTGAAACCGGATCTCTCTACACAATAAGTACAATTCAGCAATAAAAATAAATGAATCGCTAGCACACCTACAGTGCTAATGAACCAATTATGATAATTGATAAAGTCCAGATACAGAAGACTGCGTTATTATATTACTTCACCGGTGAGAAATGGAAAACAAAAACAAGGCAAACCTATCTGTACAGAATTCCATGCAGCGATTACCTGGGGCTGGAAGGTCATGAAAGGATTGACTCTAAACAGACATACAAAAAACTGAGATGTAAAGAACATTTTCTAAAACTGAATTGTGGAGATAATTTCATATCCCTATGAATTTACTAAATATCACTGAATTTCTCACATCTCATATCCACTACCATATAATGGATATGCATTTTGTACCTGTGAATTATACTCCAAAAAAGTGGTCATTAAAAAGCAAGACAATTTAACGTGTTCCCTCTTCTGAACCTGTCATTTGTTGGCACACCGGTTTCTTTTACCTCAGGTAGCATACCAACAACCTGGAGAGGCCGGTGTGTGAAATACAGCAATCCTAAGCTGGAATCATTAAAATGAATCTGTATGCCATCAAGATTATTGTCACCCACCTTTCTCTTTCTCATTTGCTGAAGTTCCTGCTGGCTCACAGGCCTTCAATGATACGCATTATGGTTTAAATCTAAAAAGTCCTGCAAAAGTCTCACGTGTTTGGAAGTAATTAGATCATGGGGCAGTCGCCTGACCAAGGACTAATCAGAGGATGCTTCTACGTGCTGTTAGTAGCTGAGGTCTGTTGGGAGACACCGGCCAGTGGGGACGTGATCTAGAAGTGTGTGCATTTTTTTCCCCAGCCCTTCCTTTCTATTCCTGTTTTCTGGCTGCCATGCAGTAAGCTTTCCTCTATTACATGGTTTCTGCATTGAAATAAACAGAGATCCCTCAGCTGAGCTGGCATAATCCTCTTTTTCCGTAAGTGGTGGGTGTCCAGTGCTGGGTCTCAAGGACAAGAACGTGAATGAGACGACGTGGTTGACACTGCCCTCTTTGGCAAACAATGCTTTCATCTTTATTTTACACATATTTTCTAGTGAACGTTCCCCAGTAAACCACATGCATCCAAATTCATATTTCAGATTCAGCTTCCTGGACTCCTGTGCAGCATTCCCTGCTTATGAGCCAATTTTCTCATCTTGTCAAATGTACCTGTAATTTCCCAAACACATTAGTCTTGGATTGGACATAGTTCTCCGTAATCTCTACCTTACTTTTGCCATGCCATTGTGATATATAATAATTTTCTGTAATCTTCAGTGTTCCCAAGTGTCACTTAAGGCTCACTTTATTACTACTATTCAAAATCCTAGGAGTGTAAATGCGGGCAAAGATACATTCTAACCTAAATGTAGATGATTTTCTAATTCTCAGTTATCCTCCAAAATCTCCTTCTTACCTGGCCTAGCATCATGTTTTTTGTTTGTTTTGTTTTTGTCATTGAAAGTTAAGGGCAAACATCTCTGTTTCTTTTGTATGATAATAGCTGTTTCTTTTTTCTTTCTCACCTGAAACTGTAATACTCCCTGAATTAATGGGAATAGAAACAATAACAGCAAAAACAGAGAAAGCAATCCTGACTCTTCAGCTGTCTGCCAATGAACACCCAACCTCATTGATTTGAATTTCATTATTTGGTAAAGAGAAAGGGGATATTTTGAAATGAAAGGTGAAAATTGTATATGGAAGCCCAATATATAATCTAAAGCATTCTAAACATTTTAAGGTAATTGGACAAATGTTTATTTATTCAGTTTATTAATTAAAGAAACAAGACCAAACTTCAAAGTGTGACAAAGAAAGGGAGAGTGAAAGAATTTTATGACCAACTAGCCCATGTACCACCTCTGTGTATGTAAGAGAGAACTAGGAAACACATGGGGAGAGATACACAGAGACAAACACATGGTTTCGTTTCTCTAGGTTTCTTCTAAAGAGGAGGAAAAAAATAAAAAGAGAATATCAAGAGAAACCACGAAATGCATTGTTTCTTTTCCCCTCCTTTTTTGATACCCTTTCACATGCCTGAAACATTGAATGTTGAAGAATCCCAGAGAAAGGGTCTTAGAGTAGGCCTACAGTAAGTTGTATGGAGGTCATGAGATCTAGAAGAAAGTGTGATGGGACTGGATTGACTCTTTTACCAGATTGTTGAATACTTGTTAAGACATGAACCCAGCTGTGACATTTAAGGAGAGTAGAAGGAAGAAGTCAGCTAAGGCCATGACACATCTGCTAACTCATCCCAGCTTCAATTTCTTTATCACCAAAGCAGCGGCGAGGCTGGGAGTATGGAAAATAATGTGTGTGAAGGACCTGGCACATACTAGGTTGTAAATGATTCATGCTTCTAATCATCTCAATGTGCAAACAAAAAACATTTTCTACCATGCCAGTCAAAATAAAAGAAATAAGATATGTTGAAATATGGCAGTTTTAACAATTTTCAGCCCTCATATCCCATCTGTAGACAATCATGTTTACACTTTCATTGTTGCTACCAGCATCTAGTTTTTCTTGTAGTAAGATCACTTGCAAGGACAAGAATGAAGTAAGACAAGGCTGCCCAAAATAGTGGCTAGCTCCTAGTCGTGAGGCACACTCCTGCCAAGTGACATGAGAAATTTCTAAAATAACAGCTTGCATTCCCACTACTGTAGAAAGGAAAGAATTTGTTGTTGTCATTAACTCAACTACGACTATTACCACTGTTCTATGAATCCCCTGATTAATTAATTAATCAAGTATTAATTCTGATTGATTTCAATTAATCCCAAAAGGGATCTAGTAGTAGAAGGTTTGCGTCTGCATAATTTTACACGAAAAAGGCCGGAGTGCTTTAAGCCTAGGTCATGTCCAAACTGTACTTGCAGCATTCTCCACGTGGCTCCTACCTGCCTGCTCGTCCAGTCTTGCTCAACTAGACCACGACTCACTTTTCTTCTTGAGCGTAATATCTCAGATTGATGGCTTACTTATTCATCTCCCTTCCTTGTCTCTCTCTTCTCAGGTAGAGTCTCTGCTCGCCTCTTGGCTACTATGCCTGCGGAGAATCTTCTAAATTCCTTCTCTCTGCTTCTTGCCAGTTGCTCCTACCTATTTCAAGACCTGAATAAAGAAAATCCTCACAATATTTCCACTATTAGCATTTACAGAAGATGCTTCAGGTTAATGAATCTCATCACAAATGATGCTATTTTTTAAAACTTAAGGGTAAACTCATTATGAGATCTGGGGTAACTCAGGTACCAGAACCCTTCCTCTTTATGAACAATAACTTTAGGATCCTCAATTGTATTTTTCTTGCAATTATTTTACCAGGTTATTTGATTCTGTGCTCACTCTTATTCCAGGGTCTATTGCATTCCACTCTGAAATTTTATCCTGGGCACAACTCATTAGGTTTGTTTGTTTGTTTGTTTGTTTGTTTGTTTTTGAGACAAGGTCCCAGTCTGTAACCCAGGCTGGTCCTGAACTCACTATGGAGCCCAGGCACTAGCTCTGGACTCACAGCAACCCTCCTGCCTCAGTCTCCTGAGTGATGGGATTATAGTCAGGCATCCACATGCCAGGCTTATGGGGTGCTGGAGAATCGAACTAGGGCTCTTAGTTCCTGACGTAGCACTTGCTACACAAGCGCTTTAACTGCTGAACCATTCCTCCAGCCCTACATTTGAAAACACAAATACTGTATCTTATTCTTCTGAGTTTACTCAAATACTTAAAACCGTGTGCCCTGTAATGAGTCTGCCGTAAATGGCAACTGAAACTTTTGTTAAATACAAAGAAAACAAATATGAAAGAAAAGACATGTAATACCTCTCTTAGGTCACCAATCAAAGTACTAGGATTGAAGGCAATGCAATGCAAGATAAAGTTTCAGAATTTACTAGAGTTCACTTAGTCTTAAAATCTATACTGATAATCCTTTATACTATGACTGTTAACTTTGTAAACTTGAACAAATTAAGAGGCACCTAGCAGATTTGTTAGACATAGTTTCAAGTGTGTCTGTGCATAATTAACATGTAGGACACCAAAGTGAGGGGAAAAGATCCACCCCACACGTGGTGGCCCCACCAATAAGCCTTTATCCTGAATAGAAATGAGAAAGAAGAAACTGTTCCACTCTGGAAGAGCTGCTATCAGTGCCCTTACCAATGGATCTCCAGCTTAGACTCCAACTGGCCATTCTACGGTGAGCTTGCAGGCCTTCAGCCTTGAGCTGATTTACATCCCTGATCTCTTTGGTTCTGCAGCTTCCGGTCTTCTTGGCTGAGCACCTCTTTGATCCTGCAGCTTTCCCCTGTGTGGACGGCCATTTTGGATTCCTCCACCTTTAATTCTGTAAACCGACCCAGTCAGTTCCCCTGTGCAGTTCTGCATACACATTCGTATTTTCCCTAGTTTCTTTCTCTACAGAATCTTAATACACATACATTCCCCAAATAGAAGAAAAAATAATAATTAGGACGTTCTCTGTATTGATACATTTAAAAGTTTCACTTTAGCAAAAGTGGAAGAGGAGAAGATATGACTTCTCCATGTTACTCCCAATGTCAGGAGTTTGGAGAACTGATAGAACAGATGCCACGGGCATCCTGCCAAGCTCATGTCACTTCAGTACACTTTGGCTGGACTGGCAACTCCCAGCAGCTGCATTTCTTTGCCTAAAGGCCGTCTCTGGCCAGCAAAGCCTGATTTGCCCACCTGTGAAGTGTTCTGGAAATATTTGGAAATAATCCTTCCTGGAAGTAGCCTCCTACAAAGCCAGGAAAGAAATTAGGGTGTAAAGATCCCAGCAACCTATCCATTGAGTAGAATAACATGGAAATATCCTTCTGCCATGACTTTCAGGTGTTCCCCAGTAAAATAAAGCTTGAATGCCCCACATATCTTTTGCTGCCTACTTTTTTTATCATCTCATTTCTCAATTTTCCTCCTCTCCCAAATAAGTTATTTGAACATGAATCCATACCTCAAGGTTTGTTTCTGAGGCAAAACAAGCCAAGATTCTAGCTGTACTCCACAGCTCAAAAAAAAAAAAAATACACAAACCAATGAATACATAAAAAATAGTAAAAGCGCTAAGCTAACGTGATTCAACTAAATTCAGCAAGCAATTATTGAGTGCCCGCTGTGTCAGGAACTGTGCAAAGATGGTTAAGACATACAACCTAATCGCTAAAGGAATTATTTTGTCAAAAGTACGGAATTATTAAATTTTTATGAGAGAAGTAGAACATATAAAATAGCTGTTAAGCTCAGGTCAGGGAGCAAGAAAAAAAGAAGAAGAATCTAGATTTTTCAAGAAGGAAGTAGGAAGTGAAATGTCGCATAAAGAGATCATATGCACAGAGCAATAGGCACTAGGCAGCCTTAGAAATTCCAAACAGTAAAAGAGTTCAGAGCCTGACCATTGAATATAGTTCATCTGAGATTAGATTCTATTTTGTCTACTTATTGTCTACATGACGTTGGATGAATCAGTTCCCTTTTCTGGGTCTCAATATGCTCACCTATGAAACAAAGGCACCTATCTTCTGCCTTTTTCTTTTCTACTTAAATAATTTATCAGGGGTTAAATTTTTATAACAATATATTGGAGGCACTATAGACATAGTTTGATTTATTTATTTTCATGCTTGCTTAACTCTCAGGAAAGGGAAGAGATGCTAAAATTGTAAAAGTAGACAGAATGCAAATTATGTAGGGTCCTACATTTCATGAATAGAGCTGTTCATCTTTTATACTAAGGTCCAGCAAACTATGTATGACCTACAGGCAAATCGAGCCTGTCAACTATTCTTATGAATGAAGTTTTATTGAAACGTAGTTATACTTGTTAATTTGCAAATTTTAAAAGATTATTTTCATGCTGCACGGATACAGTGGTTCCTGAAGTCAAAATTATCATATGGCTTTTACAAGAAAATCTTGCCAACCTTAGCTACAGATAAAGGGGAACAGTATGCAGAATGAAGCATGACTTGTAAAATGAAAAACTTTACAGACAATCAAAAGCCGATTCCATGCATCAAAATTAAAGTTGAAGTTAGCAAAGCCACATTTTATGACTTTCAAAAAGGGAAAGATTTGGTGCACAGACAAAAGAAGATATATTGGAAGTCCATGAAGAACAGGTAGAATGAATGTTACAAACATGTTCACTCTAGTGCATGTCTGTACAAGTTTGTTCATAGTCCTAAATGACAAAATAAAATCATCTCTGGCTCAACAGCAGCAACTATATCTACGTGAGTTTATGCTTTCCAACACATCCCATGTCTCAGTGCTTCCTTTTGCGTGACTCCTGGTTCAGCTTTGGTCACGTCACTGACCCTACTACACACGGGCCCACAGGCATGGAATGTGGAAGAAGCAGTGCTCTCTCCAAACAGCTGGCACAGGAGAAGGGGCTTTAAGAAAAAGACAGTATGGACAGGTATGAAAATAACACCATGGTAAGAAGTAGAAGCATGGGTTCAATTTATTTATGAAAGAATAGAGGTTCAAGTATAATTACAAGAGAAATGTGTTTATGAGAAGGTATGCGGCTATCAAGAGCAATAAGACCTAAAGCAAAGAAAACCTCAATGAACAAAAGCAACTGACAGTCAACAGTGCTGCTTTTGGCTGATGCGTGAGGCTGACTTTGGAGAAAGTCATTGGAGGAACTGGTTGGTATCAAAACATCCAGAATTGAATGAAGCTTCCGTGATGTCAGAACCAGTTTTGGGGTGGTGCAGGGTGGGGAGATAAAAATAATTAAGATGCAATATGTATATGAACTAATTCCCCAAATTGAATGTGATTGTTATGCATTGTAAATATCTACTGATAAAAATAATAGATTTAGAGAAAAAAAGGGGAATCACAAGCAAATCAGAGATGAAAATGGTAACAGTCGGTATGACAGAGAAAAACATATCCACGTAGAATTAAGGGACTGTATTGAACAAATGAGTTATTTTGTGGATAATAAATGTTGCTTTATATAAGACATTAAAATTCCTTCTATTTTTTCATGTTATTGCCTACATCCTGTAAAAATAGTTTACCATTTTCTATAGGGAGGGATTTTTGTGTTCTGATTTCTTTTCATAGAAATATATGTTATAAAATAGACCCCTCAAAATAAAAGACCCTATTTAAAAATAGGCAACTAAAATGAATAGGCAGTTCTCAGATAAAGAAGTTCGATTGGTCAATACATACATGAAAAATATGTTTAACACCCTTAGCCATTAGAAAAATGCAAATCAAAACATCACCAAGGTATCATCTTACCCCAGAGAGAGCGGTGTATATCACAAACTCCTACAGCAATCAATGCTGGTGAGATTGGGGGGGAGGAATGAACCCCTTCACGTTTCTAGGGGAACTGTGAACTGGTACAAACACTGTAGAGGGCAGCTGAAAATAAACATCACTTTTGATCCAGTGATACCTCTTCTGGGCATCATTCCAAAAGACAGAAGCAAGATATAACAGAGATACATGTATACCCATGTTTAAAATAGCTAAAATGCGAAACATGTCGAAATACTCATCAATGGGCCAAAGGATACAAAGCTTGTGGTACGTGTACTCCATAAAGACAGATAGGTTAGAGGCTTTTGTAGGTAAATAGGTGCAACTTGAGACCATCACGTTCACTGAAGTGAGTCAGACGCAGAAAGTTAAATATGGCATGGTTTGTCGAATATGAAAAACTCAGGACACGAACATTCTATAGGATCAAATGGGATTTAGGGGGGACAGAAAGGGTGCAGGAGGGCCGAAAGGGGAGAGGGGAAGAGATTGTAATGTTGATGCAGTATGCATGCTTACAGCACATTCAAGCTCAATCTAAACACTGTGTATCATATATATACATGTATGTATATATATATATATATATATATATATATAGAAAAAAAGAAATACATCTTATAGATATTATTTGTATTACAAATGGCATTACAGTCTATAGTTATCAGATTTTTCCAATTTACTATTATTGACCATTCTTGGTAAAGAAAACAGCACATATCTTGCACCTAGAAAACTACTTTAAATAACTTCTTAATTCTATAAGTATTATTATTGGGTTCATTGTGCTTTTGACTAGATAATATATTCATATTTTCTGAAAATCATGAAGATTTCAAGCCTTTTAATTGTCACATATGTGTTCTGTGCTCAATTTATACTTTCTGAACCTGAAGAAATAAAGAAAGAAAAAAGAAACAAACAAACAAATAAACAAACAAAGAGAGAGAGAGAATTAGGTATAGGATGCTAAGTTTGTTATGGTATGAAATTTTATCTTCAAAGATGCTATCTACAAATCTATGAGGTTAGTTAAAATGGCCTCGAGGCTGCAGGCAGGTCACAGTGAGATCTGAGCAAGGTGTCCCTGGCAAGAAGCGCTAAAATGGGTGGTGAAAAATGTTTGTGGTAGCTTACAGGTCTAAAGTCATATATTTCTAATATCTTTTAAATGGAAGAAGAAAAAGTCATCTAAAAATTTAACTGCCTTAGAAGAAAATGTAATTGCCATTTTTTCTTTGCTTGTTTGTTTCTTTTTTAATAGATGCCCCTTTCTCTCACTGGGCACCTTGATGAACTTTGCATATGAAAAAGCAAATTTCCACCATTTTAGGTCAATATGCAGTCTGATCTTTCACTAACCAATCACAATTTTTTTCTGTTTTTATTCTTTCATTTTCTATACTTTTGTCTTAGGAGTCATTTATTTCTAAATATATATATAATTAAATAAAGGAGAGAAATCATTAAAACTTTCAAACTTCGCTTCCACTCTTTAATGTTTGCTCCAGAAAATCCTGTGAAGTCATACTTTTATTCTATTAGCTGTTAGAAATAGCCACGACAGAATGTCACCTCTTGGCTGCAGCCATCCAGATACTGCAGTGGAGGAATTGACCTTGAAAAGGAAGAAAAGGGTAAAGCTCAAAACAATTCAATAAGCAAAATTCATGTGCACTATGGTTGAGATGAAGGAATATTGTAATGCCTACGTTCTTGATTTAAGTTTAATTCTCATTCAAAATGAAAAAATTTAAATGTAAGCAAGAAAAAGGCAGATGCACAAGGTGCAGATGTACACACATAGAGTGATGAAGTTTGGTAAATAAGTTCACTTCCATATCTTCTCCAAGGAATTATCAATAAAGTCAGGTGTGGAGAGTGCACAGCGTTCCAAGACACGGATACTATATGTAAGAAAAATTGAGATAGTAGTAATCTTGACCATTGAGAAGAAAAAGTGTAAACATTTTCCATGATGATGCTTCTGTCATAAGATTCATGATGACCTGTGTCTTTGAAGAGAACTCTACTTGGAAATAGATGAGAAAGAATTCGGGAGGACGTTTTAGAAGTTAAAGCACACGGCTCTAAAGTGTTTTATGAAGCGGATTTCCCACAAAGTTTTCAGAAAGAAAGAAGAAAGATGAGGCAGGAACTACAAGTCCCTAATGACTTCTCTTGTTGACCCACAAATACATCGGGAGGATGAGAAAGCCCGCAGTACTACTCAGCATTAAATCATCAGAGCTCAAATTCTCGAATTAGAAGTGCTTCACTTGATGGAAAAGTGGTAGGCTCCAGGGTTGGTTATATTTAGCCTTCTAAAGCCTAAGAACGCTGGGAATGTATGACTTGTTTATTTGCTTTTATTTTCCACCTATTTTTTCTTCTTTTTCTTTCCCTTTTCTGAAAATAAATTCATGGTGCTTTAAAAGAGATGTGTATACATCTCCCCTCACGCTTTTCTAGGCCTAGAAAACATACCTCATTGATATAGAATAGGTGACATTCTTCCTATCTTCAAATGTTTAAAGAAAAAACCTTCATGCTATAAATTTTGCTTTCTCTGTCATGTAAGTCAAATTAAAAATTGTCTATGTGCTGTGTGCGCTACTGTCCTCTTCAATTTGAGAAATTGAAGGGATCAAAACAACCACTTATTTTCTCCATTAAATACAAAGGTCAAGATTCAATGAGATGTCACAATCTGTTGCAAGTAATTCGTTACTATTAATAGTTCAAAGTTTGCAAACAAATTACTTTTGTTTGTAAGTTAAAGAAAAGTCAAGGTTATCCTGAGATGTCAGTCTCCTTAGCTACATTCTAGTATCTTCCCAAGGAAAGGAGGCTTTATAACTAGGAAGCTAGTAAGTAACTGTCATCCACCATTTGATTTGAGGGATAAAAGAAACAGAAGCCACTTCATCAGACTGGAAATAAACCGCAACATTTCCCATGCATAAGGAAAGAAAGGTGCCCTCTGAAAATTAAAATAGAACATCAAAGCAAATGGCCACAGAAAGACACTCATCAAAATGAGAAGATGGGTGCAACTATGTACTGAGAGAAATCTCAGCCTACCTCCTATGGAGATAAGTGTATCAGACCCACAGGCTGGAGATACTCAAAAGATCCATTGTTCATTGTCTGGAATGGCGTGTTCAAAAAAGTGCCCTTCTGAGTTCTTTTAGTTTTATATGATTAAGGGATTTTTTCCCTTCAAAAAATAAAATGTGCAAGACTTTCTATATTTATCATAAATTAATAGATTACAAAATAAATGTATTTAACGAATTAATTTTGTTTCTTAAATGCATTTGTCCAAGGCCTTATGGCAGAAATTACATTTAGGAAGGTTTTTAAGAAAAAGTCTGAAGACCGTGTATATAGGTTGTGATAGAAGATCTGTTTAGCATGCTCGAGACCCTGGGTTCAATCCTTAGCATCTACCTTGACTCTCCACAAAAAGCAAATCTTAAGACATTTCTCTTTGTAAAATTGATCATGTGACTTTGTTCAAGAAAGGTTGATATATTCACTTTGTTCGCCCAATAATCATGTTTATAAACATAAAGAATTAAGTAGCCGACTTTGAATTCAGGTGAATCCAGCAAATGGAATTACATGCTATAAAGAAATTTGCTGGGGAATCAATCAACCAAGCCCACCTGAAACCCATCCCCTAGCCAGGATTCTCTTAGGGAGCCCTTCCTCACTCCTCGTCCTGTTCTGGCCTCCACTAGATTGGCTGAAGCTTGTTCACCCAAGAGGAGACAATCTGTTGTACTCAGCCTGCTGACACAAATCTCATCCAGAAATACTTTCAGAGACACAACCAGAAATCGTGTTTTACCAAAAATTGGCGCAATCTCTTCCAGTCTAGGTGACCAATCGAATTGACCACTGCAGGAAAGTTGATCTTTCTCTTTACTCTTTTCTTTTTGACATGCGTGAATAAAGAACTTGTGGTAAAATTAGAGTAACTAATCACTTGAAAGTTTATTGCCTTGCTCCTCTTGAAGCTTGTCAAAACAATGCCCTTTAATAGTCTGCCTTGCCTTAAGCCTAAAGTCACTGCCTACAAACAGGAATTGGTAGAACGATTTCTTCTTCTTGCTCAAAATTTCTCTCTTAATAAAATATAGCCTTGTGTTTGAGAGAAAGTAATCAACAATGCACAGTTTTTCAGATTTCAGAAACGCTAATAAACATTACATTAGAAAGATGCCATATGCATATTGGACTGTTTGCCTTTATTTCTCTATCACTTCTATGAAAAACCAACCACAGTGGGCCATACCTGAAGGGGGATTTGCAGGACATATGTAAGGTTTGTGGGTGGGCCTTGCAATTGTTGAAGTATTAGTGAATGGGATCTTTCTCCTAGAAGAGAAATGCAGGAAAAAGAGAGAACTGTTTTCATTTTTATGAACCAGAATTCCTTTCTAATTCTCTGAGCCTTTTACTATAACTGCTGTAGCATGTGTTTTAAATTACATTGTATGCATGTGTTCCCTATAAAATTAGCCATCGTGACCCATTGTTCCACAGACCTTCCTTTCATCACATTTTAGAGGCCTATGTTCCATATTAGCAAATAACCCATAGGGAAAATTATGCATTTTCCATACATCAGCTTTGTTACATATTTGATAATGCATATTGTATATTTAAGGATATAGGTTGATATATAAAAATTTTGAAACAATAGAACAAGCAGCCAATTGTTTCCTCATGGCAAAGAAAACAGGAAGCAAAATGAATATATTTAGCATCAATATCAAAACAGAAGTAACAGCTCCACTTTTAACCCATATGTATAGGAAAAAAATATATATGTGTAAAACTCCATCAGCATGTTAAGTAGGGTGAAGGCATATTGCCAAGTTTCGAGCTCACTCAAATTCCTGGGGTTCTGAGTTTAAAATGAAATTTGAAACTTACCAGGTCCAAAGTCCTTTCTGGGGTTGTAAAATGGGACTTCCTGGGTGAAGAAAAAAAGAACTATAAGTTTTTGGACATCAACCTACTCACGCAAAATATGATAAGTGTCAATGAGTCAGTACCATATGGATTGCATTTTCTTTCCTAAAATCTATGATTTCTTAAACTTTTTATACAGAAAATTCATAGTAAAAATATGCCTTGGAGTCAGCCAACGCTAGGTCATTTGAAAGCTATTTCTAAGGCGCTTTGCTCTGAATGACTGCGTGGCAGAATTTCCAGCTCCTGCTGTTAAAGCAATTGCCCCTGCCCCAGACCTTGCCCACTCCATCCCCGAGTTAGTGCTTGAGGGAAAACCAACCACCGCTTGTCCTTCTTCTTGCTCCTTTTCTGTCCTGTTGCTCTGAGTGTGTCCTGGAAGCCCTTGTGTATCGTGTCTGCTGCAATGATACAGGCGCTTTTCAATTAAATTGTGGCCCAAACTATTCCAAATGTAAAGCTCTAGGGAATAGCAGGAAAAAGAATATGGATTATTGATGAAAAGGAATACATTTGCCTGTAATTCAAAATGTACAGCTCAAAGAATTGTTTGCTTGTCTTCAATATGTAAATCAATAATTAGTTAATCAAAATTAAACAGTACTTGGGTTATTCGGAATGACTTTACAGTATCGACTTTTAAATAAAACGATAATGAAATGAGGGTATTGGAATGTCTGCCATCTCAGTACATTGGACTGTGTGCATGTGGGTAGATAATATTATTTTTAAGTTCGTTGCTCTTTATATGAAATATTTTTTTTCTTATTAAATATCTTGCATTAGGCTTTGGATAAGAATGTAAATTTTAGGCTGTAGCCAACTCCACATCTAAGTTCACATAATCACTTATAGTATTTCTGAAAACAAAAGGATTACATATCATTGAGGGTTTGTAATGAATATTCTATTCTGGTTTTTAGAATTTTGCATATCTATATCCTCAACTTGTGCTTATCTCCAGTGACTCATCAGGGCTCTTTGTCAACAGCATGTTTTTTTTTTGTTTTGTTTTGTTTTGTTTTTGAGTCAAGGCCGTGCTCTGTAGTTCAGGCTGGTTCTAATCTTATTATGTAGCCCATGCTTGTTGGCCTTAAACTCACAGCAACCCTCCTGTCTCAGCTTCCCAAGTGCTAAGGTTACAGGCATTTGACACCATGCTCAACTAGTAAGTGGTGTGAGATGATCAAACCCGGTACCTTGCACTTCTAGGCAAGTGCTCTAAGCATTACACTCTCCTTCCAGCCCTCAACAGCACATTTGGAAAATTATATTGTCTTATCTACTCACCGCAAGCATTGCAGAGATCCAAGAAAAGTCTAGACATAAATGAGGATTCATTACTTAGTGGATTCTACTATCAGAGTAAAATCAATATTCCACTTCTAAATAATAATTATCTAAGAATAAATATGGCCTAGTATTCATCTACTTCAAATTCCCATTGAAAGATGGTATATAAACATACAGGCAATGTACAGAATATTGAAAAGCACCATGTATAATATCTTAACAGGTTATTTACATAAAGCAGAACCAAAAAGACTATTTAGAAAACCAAAAAGACTAATTCTCATATTTTATGCACTAGTACAAATTTCACAATATTATGTTAATATTTATCAATATAAAACTGAACCCTGGTTACAATTCCCTGAACTGTGGTAAATTAATCCATGAAGATTGTCTTCCAACTCTCTCATTATAACTAATGAATCTAATTACTCTGATGGCTTAAAGATTCTGCTTTCATCTTAAATATCTACTATGTCTGTTTAAAGCCTCTCCTGTAAAAAATCACTCTAAACTTTCAAGAATGGTAAAAATTTCTTAAGAAATTTGAAATTCCACTCTAATAACGTTGGGATTGTTTATTAAATATTCAATACAAACCAATGAATATCTACAAGATTTCAGATATTTTCCTACTTTCTGAGGATTTTCAATAACTGCACAAATTTTTGCTATGTAAATGTCAAGACAGGAACATGCATGTATGTTACAATGGTGGTGACATTCTTTTTCATGTTTCTAAAAATTAGTCAATTTTAACTCTATATCCAGGTAATTTTTTATTTACTCTTAACATAGTAGAGAGAAGATTGACTTGTTTTCTACCCTTTTCAGTGAATTTTACTTAAATAAAAAATCAACAAAAGGCAATACTCTTCTGATAGTCACTTAAAGCTGAAAGTAGTAGTATCTTAATAAATTCAGGAAGTTATATTTCTACTGAATATTCCTTGATCAAAAACAAAATATCACTCAAATTTAAATGAAGGGGTTGGAGGAATAGTACATATAGGAATAGATGTTAAAGAACTTACTCAGCAAGTGCAAAGCCCTCGGTTTGATCCCCCAGCACGACATAAGCCAGGCAAGGTGGCACATGCCTGTAATCCCAGCACTCACAAGGCTCAGGAAAAATCTTGTAGTGAGTGTAAGGCCAGCCTGAGCTACATAGTGAATTCAGGACAAGCCTGGACTACAGAGAGAGAGATGTCTTTTTCAAAAATCAAAATTCAAAAAAAGCTACTCAGTAGTCATATCTTACTACATCACAGCCTACTTAAAATTAAGAATAACTTATTTATGTACCATCGCAATTTTGGTTCTATGTAATGGGGAATCAGAGCGATTAGGATAATAAAATATTTACAAATAATGTGTTTCAAATTTGCAGGTTATAATAGTTTTTCGATACATGTCTGCATTTGTGAATCAACAAATAGAAACAATTTTAATGTTATTTCCAAGTTTAATGCCTTCTTATTATTATTTGAGATTCTTTCATCCAGAAAGAAAGTTAAGTCATAAACTAATCACTGAAAATGATGTTGCATTTTTTTTAATTCAGAAAGTCTTGGTGTTTCAATGTGTATCTGTGAGATATAATCCTGGCCATTCAGCTTATTCATATAAATTATTCATATCACTAAATATGGACACGTGCATGTTGGAGAAGGAGGCCAGAAACAGCCAGAGGTGGTGCAAAGCTTCTTTATAGAGATCGTTGGGGACCAAAAATCAAGCCTGATATCACAGGATCTGTAGGTTGAAGCCAAGCTCCATTCACTTGCTCTGCTGCTACAGAGTTTTTGTTAAATGGCTTTAGGTCTCAGGTTACACTATTTCAATGCTTAGAAATCCACTGCCTTTCAAGAGCAGCTGAATTCAGAAGCTTCAGCTACGTAAAATTGATGGTGGAACTTCACCAAAAGTTTCACTTTTGAGCCTATGTTCTGCCAAGCAAAGTTACAAAGAAGCCCACTCCAAACATTGTGTCTTCATGTATATAAGAATGATCATTATGCATCTTGTGAATTCACTTCTTCATGTCTACAAAGGAAAGGTCCTCAGTTCATCCGAATACTTCTC
>PVKB01002182.1:293721-311266 GCA_004027205.1 Ctenodactylus gundi | reverse complement strand
CCACTGACTGTCATTCCCATTCCTGTCATGACCAGCTCCCCCCAGCAGCTGCCCCCGCCGCCAGCCCTACCCCCTGCAGCCCAGCCTCTGCCCCTGGCCCCTCGGCAGCCAGCCCTGGTCAGCAACCCTGGACTTAGCATTAAGGAGCCTGCCCCCCCTGTAAGGCCTCAGGTGCCCACCCCTGCTCCTCTCCTGCCCGATTCCAAGACCACTGTTGCACCCACTGGCAGCCCCAAGCCTTTGCAGCCCCTCGCTACTCCCATCCTGACCATAGCACCGCACCCTGCAGTCCAGCCTCAGCTGGCCCCACAGCAGCCACCCCCACCCACGCTTGGGACCCTGAAGCTGGCACCAGCTGAAGAAGTCAAGTCCAGCGAGCAGAAGAAGAGACCTGGGGGGTGAGTGGGATGTGGCAGAGTTGGGGCTGGTGGGATGGAGAGAGCGGTCCCCGCCGGGGCTGTGTGTGCAAGAGCAGGTCCCCTCTCCAGCTAGCCCTACGGGGCATGTCCTGCCCAGCGTAGACTTGGACATGTTTCGTGCCGTGCCTGTTTCTGTCCTAGGAATGAATGCCCTCTCTTCTCAAGCTTCTGTGTCCTCTGAGCCCTTCCAAGGCTAGTGGGCTCCTGGCATTTTCCAAGCCTTGGAGGAGTATTGATTAAGGGCCTCATGGGTCCGGGGTGGTTGGCAGCTGGCTGCTTCTGAGTCCTAGGTCCCTTCTGTCCCCTCACAGTAGGATGGGGTGGTGCATTGTAAGCATAGACTGGCTCTGCAGGGGTTGGATATAGCTCAGCACAGGGCGAACACCTCCCGTTGCTTTTATTTTCTTTAAATACGACGTTGGAAACAAAGCCTGTGTTGTGGGGGGGGGGGGGTGGCAGCAGGAATCAGAAAGGCTGCCTAATCGGGCCCTCCTCCCTGAGCCTTCTGTCTGTCTGGGTTTCAGGATCGGAACCAGAGAAGTCCACAACAAATTGGAGAAAAACAGGTGTGTGTGCGCGCATGTGAGTGTGACTGTGGGCCCGCACCGCTCCTTCCTGGGACTCACCCGCCCACGGTCCTCCAAAGCGTCCCTTGGGCCTTTGCTCCCCAGACCCCCGCCCGTGCCTCCTGGGTGCCGGCTGACCGGCGCGTGCTCCCTCTCTCTCTCCAGGAGGGCCCATCTGAAGGAATGCTTTGAAACTCTGAAGCGCAACATCCCCAACGTGGACGACAAGAAGACGTCTAATTTGAGCGTGCTGCGAACGGCGCTGCGGTATATCCAGGTATGGGGGAGGGAAGCAGAGTCGGGCAGTCCACGGCCGCAGCTCGGGCTTCCTCCCACCCCCGCGACGCCGCTCCGCCCTCCCGCCCGCCGCCGGCTCCCCCGCCCGCCTCCACGCGGGCGCTGAGCACATGGCCCGGCTGACGTCACGGGGCTCCCAGCCCGGAATGGGGGCGGGGCAAAGAGCGCGCGTGCGCATGGGGATAGCGGTGGCGCTCGTCCCTTGCGCTCCCCTCCTCCACGCATCATGGTTGAGTATTTGCGTGGACCCTCACCCCTTCCGGACCGAGGCTCATTGTAAATGGGGTGTCCTGTGCCCGGGTCGTTTCGCCCGTGTTAACACTCCTCGAATGAGAGGGACGCTGACGTCCTGGGCACTTCTCCGCCCATGATGACTAGGCGGGAACCTGAATTAGATCAGAGTGACTAGTAGGGTGGGAGTGGGGCAGGAAGAGGGCGCTCACTCCTGGACTTGGTCTCCAGCCCGCCAGCGCACAGGTGGAACCCCGCTTTTGCCCTATCAGGATTAAGATCGTCTTGGTGCGCGCATTGGGGCGCCCGAACTGGGGAATAGGTCTTTCTGGGTGATAGCACCAGGGTCACTTAAATTAAAAAAAAAAAAAAAAAACCTAGGCTTTCCTTCCGCCTGAGTTGATAGGAGAGTCCTTTTTTTCTTTTATTGTGATAGGACCTCGCTCACTAGGCTGGTCCTGAACTCACCTTTGTAGACCAGGTGGTCCTCCTGGCTCAGCCTTCTGAGTGCGGGGGGAGGGGGCTGTGGACACTCACCACGCCCCGCTAGGGGACCCCATTTTTAAGAGGACCTTCCAGGCCTTGGGCCCTGGCTCCCTTCTGCAGATGGGGGTGGGGGGTGCTCGATAAGACCGTTGCCATGACGGCCCGGAGTTTCAGTTTCCCTGGAAACCAGCGGAGGGTTCCGCGAGCAGCGGAGGCCTGGGAGGCCGTGGGGGATGGGGCGGCGGTCACGCTCGGCTTCCTCAGAGACAGGAGCCGCGGGAGGAAAGGGAGGGACCGAAGGGCTCTGGCGGTGGGGGGTGCCCTGAGTCTCCCTCTCGCGCCACTTGAGAGGCTCTGCGGAACTGTCCAGCGTCACAGTTATCCCGGGAGACTAGAGGCTATCCCGCTATCCCGCTGGCTTCAGTGGCAGGGTCACAGCCTTAAACTAACCCGCGCCTGGCTCGCAGAGGGACGGAGGAGCTGCCCGGCCGCGGCGCTCCTCCCCTGGCTCGCTCTGTCCCCGCCTCCACCAAACGCGCGCCCTTCCGCCCGCCTTCCTGGGCGAGGGGGAGGGGCTGGCTCACCTCCGGGCCGCTTCCCGGCAGCTGGGAGGGCTGGGTCGGGGCTGAGGATTGGCTAGGATGGACGTGGGGCGGGACTCCTGTGCTGGAGGGAGGGTGTGGCCGCGCGAGTGACGCTGCAAAGCGTGTCCGCGTGGGTACGCGCTTGTTCCGGGAAGGGCGGGCAGGAGTGACTTAGGCAGGGCTTGTAGGGCTGTCGCTGAGATGGTGAAAGGCAAGATAGCTTTGTTTTTTGTTTGTTTGGTTTTTTTTTTTGCAGTTTATCTTAGGCGTAATTTATTCGGGCTTAGCTGTGCAACCTGTTTAACAAATCAGTCGATATGCTATGACATTTTTCAATGAATATTAGTTTTTCTGGCGTGTTGTAATACTGAACAGTAGAAAACAATACCACCATGAATTGTGACTTGATTGAGACGATTTGTGCATTAACTTGATGGTAATTATTGAGAAGTAAGAAGAAGAAACAAGTTCCTATTTATAGATGCTTCCATGGAGAAGAGCTTTGCCGTGGGTTTTGAAAACAAGTGAGGCTGGGCATGGTAGCCATACCTTTGATCCTAGTACTGTAGAAGGCTGAAGCAGGAGGATCACCGGCTGGTTCATGCCCAGCCTGGGTACTTGGCAATTTACTGAGTCTCTGTGTCAAATATTATTTAAAGGTGTGGGGGTGGGGTGGGGGGGGGGAGCTGGGGATAAGAGTTCAAAGTGAAGTCCCCAAATTCAATTCCCAGTAGGACTAACAGAGGAAAAAAATCAGAAATAGAAGTTCAGTGGAAGTAATAGAATGAAACTTCTTAGGACCAGGCCTGGGCTAGGGAGTGGGAAGGCTTTTCCTGGAGTTAAGCAGAAGGCTGGAGGAATAGCACAGCAGTTAGAATGATTGCCTAAGGAGCCCAAGACCTTGAGTTCCATTCCCCGACACCACATTAACTGGGGTGTGGTGGTGCGTGCCTGCAACCCCAGCTCTCAGGAGGCTGAAGCAAGAAGATACCTTTGAGTTCAAGGCCAGCCCTGGCTCCATAGTGAGTTCAGGCCCAGCCTGAACTATAGAGTTAAGATCTGGTCTCCGAAGGAAAATCTGAAAGAGAAAAATGGAAACCCTCAGCAGCACTCATTGGTGTCACCCATTCAGGTACTTTTAGCTCAGCCCTGGTTCTGCTTGTGGGGAGACTGTAGAGAGCAAAGAAAAGATGTGTCTCCTGTAGGTTTGGTCTCATGGCTTTGTTTTTGAGGCAGGGTCTCATTCTGTAGTTTAAGCTAGTCCTGAATGGTATAGCCCAAGTTAGCTTCAAGCTCACAGGAATCCTCCCTCCGTCTCCTGAGTGCTGGGATTACAGGTGCAGTGCCAGGCTTCATGGTGTATTTTTAACACCAGAGCATGCAGAGGACTGTGTCATGGGAGTGCAGTAGGATGGGGTGGTAGACTGTTCTGGAGAGTTACAGAACTTGTTGCTGAGGAAGGGGACTTTGAAATTGAGACCTGGCTGGTAAGTCTGGGTGAATGAGTCCAAGTAGAGGAGGACCTAGAACCCAACAGGGGCCAGAGTTTCTCCAGTAGTGAGTAAGAGGATGCTTCCTCCCATCCCCAGTAGGAAGTAGGTAGGAGCATGATTATGCAGAGACTGGGGGATCATGCACTCGGTGAGAGTCAAAAAGTGATCCTGGAGGAATAGCACAGTGGTGAAGAGTGCTTGCCTTAGCAAGCACAAGGCCCTGAGTTTGATTTCCCAGCACCACACAAGCTGGATGCGGTGGCACAAGCCCAGCACTGGGAGGCTGAGGCAGGAGGATTGCCGTAAATTCAAGGCCAGTCTGGACTCCATAATGAGTTCAGTACTAGCCTGACTACAGAGTATGATCCTCTCTCTCAAAAAAAAAAAAAAAAAAGTGGTCCAGGAAGGGTGGTACAGACTGAGGGCTTCAGTAGCTTTTGGCGAGCAGGAGGCTGGGAAGGCAGTAGTCCCCAGGTGAACTTCAGTTGCTTGGAGATGGTAAAGTGCTTGAAGAAAGAATAGGCTTGTGCGCAGGTGATCACAGAAAGAAGTAGGTCAAAAATGAAGCAAATGGGCTGGGGGTATTTTTCAGTGAGTCAAGTGTCTAGCATGTGTGAGACCTTGTGTTTGATCTGCAGCATCACAGAAAAACAAAAAACAGCATGGACTGAAGTTAGGCCTTCTAGAAGCTTTCTTCGGCCTGTAGGCCTAGGGGGAAGGAACTAGATGGAAGAGCTTTGGGCCTCAACTCTCCCACTGTCCCTGAAGTCTAGCCTTTCTGCAAGTGGGAGAGTTCAGGATGGTGCTTCTGGCTCCCAGCCGCCAGGTTCAAGTGAGGGCAGAGCCACCACCAGGCAGTCGTTGGTTTTTCCTTCTCTGATGTCACGTTCAGCACTCAAGGGCAAAAATCCGGTGAGAAGCAACATATATATGTATGCCTATGGGTCTTCCTTATTCTGTCTTTCTAGTAGAAATATGTGGAAAATCAGCCTAAATGCAACACCTGGATGACAGAGAGTGGGCTGCGTGTGGCCTGGGACCGATGTCGGACATATCAAAGACAGTACAGATTTATGTGGATGTTGTGTTGTAGGCACTGATGGTTTGAGACTTCTCTCACTGGTGAGATCTGAAATACAAGGTGTCTGGGCTGCAGAAGTGTGAGGCACTTTAGCTGAGCAGGTAGGTAGAATTGGAGAGTTGCCATGCCCAGTCAAGAAAAACTACTACAAGCCTGGCCCTGTGGCACAGGCCTATAGTAGGGACTTAGGCAAGTTCCAGCCCCACTGGGCAGTGTAGTGACTTAGGAAGCACCCCGACTTAAAATCAAAACTAAAACCTCGCCTGGGTTTGTAGCTTAGTGTGAAGGCTCTAGGCTCATTGCCCAGTTGAAATGAAAAGATAGGACAGGCAGGCTGGCTGCTCAGGAGCTAGGAATATAGTTAGTGGTAGATCGCTTACCTAGCATGCATGAGGTCCTGAGTTCAATCCCCACTACTACCAAAAAGAAAAAGAAAAGAAAGAAAAGGAAAAGATAAGCTGCCGCAGAACTGCCTGTTAGCAAGCACAAGCAGGCCTGAGCCTGAGGGTCCCTGTGATGCCCTCCATGGTGAAAAGGGAGAGCCGGGCAGAGGCGGGAGCCCATGTGCTCACCAGGGAGTAGCGCAGCAGGTCAGCCTGGGTCTGGATGAGTGTGCTTCTCACCTGCACTGTCAGGGAAGTCAGCTGACTGTAGCATAGTCCCACTGTCACTCACAGGTTGGACAGGGACAGTGTCACATGACACTGGTGGTCGTACAGTCCAGGGTCCGGTTAGGTCCCATCTGAGTCTCTCTGCTCCTGCTCGGATGTGTGCGCCAAGGTGCTAAAAAGTGTATTGTGGGTGTGATTGTGGAGCACGAATCCCTAAGACTGGAGGCTGAACGTAGAACGGGCAGAAGGTTCCGGGAGGGAAACTAAGAGAAGCCAGACTGTGAGTGACAAGAGTGTGTGGGCTCTGCACTTGGGTGTGACTGGCAAGCCACGGACACGTGGTACTCAGGAGCAGGTTGAGAGAGGGGCTCTGGCAGCACTGAGGGCAGGACTGTGTCTTGCCTGGTAAACACAGCCATCACAGCATGTCTCAGTGAGGGTGAGGACAGCTGCCCATAGAAGGCCCGATGACATGGAGAAGAGGCAGGGGAAGGACTTGTGTGTCCAGGACACTGAAAAGTGGAGCAAGAGCTGGCCTCTTGGATCTGCTAGTGAGGAATTGGAGCGATGCTTCAGTGTGGAAGACCCAGCACCTAGTTGAGGGGCCTGCACCTGAGAGGCCGAAGGTCAGAGGGTCAGGGACAGGAGAGGGAGAGAGGGCACTTTGGATAGGGGGAGCCCCCGTGTGCTTGGGGGAGGGGAGTAGCAGGCATGCGGAGAAAGGCTGATCTGGAACTGTGGAGGACAGTGCCCTCTCCAGAGGGGCTCAGGTGATGAGCTCCCCGAGAGTATTTCTCTTTGGATAGTGGGTTACACTCTAGGATTTCAGGGTTCAGCCTGAGGAGCTTGGGAGACTTAGGCAAGTTCCCACCTCCCCGGGCAGTGTAGTGACTTAGCAAGCAGAGTGCTCATGTGGAGTGGTGTGGAGGCAGCTCGGGGTCGTCGTGGGGCATAGATAGGAGGTGGAGGCTAGTGCAGAGCCAGCAGGTGCTGGGAAAGAGGTAGAGGCCGGTCCCTGGAGAGGAAGGGCAGCCTAGAGGGTCATCCTCCAGGCACGCTGAAGTTACCAAAGGACAGGTGAGTCACAGGGTAGAAAGCAGCCCAGGATCAGTTCAGGTTCTTTGGGGAACAGGTTCGAAAGAGGGTAGCTGATGGCACTGGTGACTGAGTAGGATGAGGTAAATGGTGGTGGGGACCTTGGTGTGACTTGGGAGGTGGAAAGGCTGTGAGGAGGGGAGATGGGGCAAGAGGCAATGAAGGACTGAGCTGGGAGGAGTGGGAGGAGGGAAGGACCCACCCATACTCAGATTGGGACTGGCTTGGATCTGTGGTTTTTGTTTGTTTTTTGAGACAGAGTCTTCTTCTGCAGTCCAGGCGGAACTCACTGTGTAGCCCAGGCTGGCCTCAAGCTCACAGCATTACTCCTGCCTCAGCCTCTCAAGGGCTGGGATTACAGGCCTATGCCACCATTCTCAGCTTATATAGTGCCGAGAAATTGAACCCATGGCCTTGGGCTTGCTAGGCCAGCACTGTAACCATGGAGCTATGCTCCCAGGCCCTCTGTGCTTACTTTCAATGACTGGCACCTGTCTTAGAGCTCTCCGTGCCTGGAGTGCTGGCCCTCACTGAGCAGAGCTGGGGACCAGGAGGCAGGCGTGACCTCCAACAGCCAGTTGGACGGGGCCCCTGATTACTACAGTTTCATCTCTGTTGGCTGGACGGAGACTTTGAGGTGTGATGGAGCCATGGCTACTGCTTAGAGTGTCCTGTTGTCCCTTACCTTATCTCCCAGTCCTTGAAGAGGAAAGAAAAGGAGTATGAGCATGAGATGGAGCGACTGGCCCGGGAGAAGATTGCCACCCAGCAACGACTGGCAGAGCTCAAGCATGAGCTGAGCCAGTGGATGGACGTGCTGGAGATTGACCGTGTGCTCCGGCAGACAGGCCAGCCTGAAGACGACCAGGCCTCCACTTCAACAGCCTCTGGTGAGCCGTAACCCTGCGCTACTCCTACCTCTCTCAGATGTCCTCACCATAAGTTTTGACCCTTGGCTTTTTGCCCAGGCTTATTATTATTATTATTATTATTATTGGCTTGTTTTATTGAGATAGGGTCTCACTCTGGTCCCTTCTGGTCCTGAACTTACTATATTGCCTAGGCTGACCTCAAACACCGCAATCATCCTGCTTCAGTCTCCTGAATACTGGGATTATAGGAGTGCATGTCCAGCTTATGTGGGGCTGGGGTATTGAGCCCAGAGCCTTGCGCTTGCTAGGCAGGGGCTGTAACTATCTTCTTCCAGTCCTGTCCCATTTTGCCTGCTGGAAAATGTATCTGTGCCCCAGCTTGTCATATGTGGAGACCCCAAAGGCGCCTGTGCCTCTACTGCTTGGTTTCTGAAGCCCTGCTTACTAACCTGCTCCCTGCCCCGTGTTCTCCTGCAGAGGGTGAGGACAACATAGACGAGGACATGGAAGAGGACCGGGTGGGCCTAGGCCCACCCAAGCTGAGCCATCGCCCCCAGCCAGAGCTGCTGAAGTCGGCCCTTCCCCCGCCCAGCACGGCCTCCACGCCTCTGCCTCCCCACGCGCACTCTCAGCCCCACCCCGTGGCCCTGTCTCCTGCCCATCTGTCGGTGCAGCCACAGCCGCCACCGCAGAAGACCCCCTTGCCAGCCCCGCCCGCCCCGCCATCTACCCCTGCCCAGACGCTGGTTCCAGCCCCTGCTCATCTGGTGGCCCCTGCTGGTGGCGGCTCCACAGTCATTGCCCATACGGCTACCACCCATGCCTCAGTCATCCAGACTGTGAACCACGTTCTGCAGGGGCCGGGCGGCAAGCACATCGCCCACATCGCCCCTTCAGCCCCCAGCCCTGCTGTGCAGCTGGCACCTGCCACACCCCCCATTGGCCACATCACAGTGCACCCTGCCACCCTCAACCATGTGGCCCACCTCGGCTCCCAGCTGCCCTTGTACCCGCAGCCCGTGGCTGTGAGCCAGCCTGTGGCAGTGAGCCACATCGCCCACACACTCTCACACCAGCAAGTGAACGGCACAGCTGGGCTGGGCCCCCCGGCGACTGTCATGGCAAAGCCAGCTGTAGGGGCCCAGGTGGTGCACCATCCGCAGTTGGTCGGCCAGACAGTGCTGAATCCTGTGACCATGGTCACTATGCCATCCTTCCCCGTCAGCACACTCAAGCTGGCTTGAGGAGGAGGTTACTCAGAGGCCCCCAGTGGGGGCAGGGAGGGGGACCTGTCCCCCACTCTCCCACCCACCAGCTCCACACATTCCAGCCAGGCCTAGGCCCAGGCCCGCCCCACCCACACCATCCCCAGGCCTCATGGGGGAAGGGGGTGCAGAGACTCTGAGCCAGGGGAGGGAAGAGCCTCCCGGAGAGTGGGGTCCAAGGCGGAAGGTTACCCTGTGGCACCAGGACTTGACAGACAGACTGATGAAGACCCTCCAGTAGACGTGCCTGCCGTCCAGCCTGGCACCAGCTCCTGCCTCCCCGCCTGTGTCCCGAAGCCAGCGCGGCGTCGCGTTCTGTGGCTCCACCACCCTGCCGCCTTGCTGTGCTGCTGCTCTTGCTGTCTGGTGAGGTGGCTGAGCCACTGGGCCTCCCTACTCCAGCCTCCGGTTCTCCCAGGCCTTTGGAGGGGATGCGGGGGGAAACAACAGAAGCCACATAACCCAGAGAGCCGGGAGTGGAGGTGGTGAGGAGCCTTGCTCCCAGTAGGGGTGACAGATCCTAGGAAGTGGCTGGTCTGGATCTTTGCCCAGACAGGTGGGTGCCTAGACCTGAGGCTCTCTGACCCACCAGCAGTCACTGATTTGTTACAGTAAAAACTATTTCTAAAAATTCTCTACCAACAATAAACAAAACCCAACCTGTTGCCAAGCTTCCAAACCCCTGCTGCCAGGCTCCTGGCCCAGGTTGAGGTTCCTTCTGGCTGTCCTGCCTCTGTACTGTCCCTTCAGCCTGAGGCGTGGTCCGGAAGGGACCCTGTTGAGGACTTCTGCCCCCTCCTTGGGCATGGCACTTAAAATCCAGAAAGTAGCTGGAGGCGCTGCCTGCTGTTCACGCTCCTCTTTCCCTGTCTCTGCTCAGTGCGGTCCGTTTCCCCAAGGAAGAGGGCGTGCTGGGCATCTGAGGCTGGGTGCTTTAGCCTAGGAGGCATGGTCCAGCGGTTCTAGGAGCATAGAAGCCACATAGTTGAAACATCGGGAAGTTAAAATGTGAAGACTTGGCACATCTCTGAGCCCCTCCGCAAACAGGCTGTGGAGGCCTGCAGGGAAAGGAGCTAGGGCAAACTAGGGGCAGGCCAGCGGAGGAGTGGCCGCTGCTGCCTGTCCCCCTTCCCGCGGCCCCCTTTTCTCTGTAACAGTTCTGAGGGCCCTTTCCCGGGTGGTATTGCAGCGCACCACCACCTTCCTCCCAAGAAAGGGCCTTGGCTGGGTCAAGGACAGGGCTCAGCTTGGAACGAGAAGTGAAGCCCTGTCTTGGGGGACACTGTGACCCTTGCCTCTGCTTTGGCTTTTATTCGGATATTTATTACAAGTGGCCTTGAGTCAACACTTAGTTACACACATGCACATTCGGCTCCCCACTGGATGCCATGGCCTTCCGGTGGGGGGAGGGAAAGCCAGTGCCCCCAGGTGTGGAGTTTGCGCTGGAGGCGTGGGGCAGGTGAGATGGCCAGGAGGGGAGGGCTTGGGGTCCTGTGGAGCGCCCTGCCAGTGGGCATTGAGGCTAGCAAAGGTTAGGAATACATTCTTCCTTAAAAGAAGACTCCATAGAAGCCCAAGAACTCCCCCTCTCCTTCCTGGTCCTGGAGACCTCCCAGGCGACTTGCTTGTCTCTTCTGGGGTGGGGAAAGGCAGCCCAAGCAGAGCTCCACCCTCCCGCCCTAGCCAAAGCAACCCGCCACACCCAAGCGGGCCACCTTCCTGCAGCCATCCCCACTGCCACCTTGACTCTGGAGTCTGGCTTCATACGGTCCATGGGACAATGGACAACAGTTTGGTACTGGCAGAGCACTTTGGGGACCTGGTGCCCACCACCCCTTCACCTCCCCTTGCATCCTGAGGCCATTCAGAGTTTGTCGTGTTAGCCAGTTGTCCTCAGGCCTGCACAGATACCTCATCATTCACCTCCTTCCTCTCCTCCCCCAGAAGCGGGGGCCTCCAAATCTAGTGCCGAATGACTATGTCCAGATTGGTGACGATGGGTGTTGTTGCTGTTTTTGTTGTTTGTGAACGCTGTGACGCTGTGTGCCCAAGTGGGCAGCCACTTCCTAGCCCTCTGGGCAGCTCCCCTCTGAAAGTTGTTAGGACCACATCTGTCCTCACCCTGTGGGACCACCAGGCCCTTCCTTCCCTGGCCCTTCTAGCCTGGGACACACACACACACACATACACACACACACACACACACACACACACATCTTACCTCTCATGCGTGCTGTACCTTTGACGTTTGGAGTGGCTCACTGGCTGGGAGTCTTTACCTCGGGGAGAGGGGAAAGGTGGTTCCTTGGGGGGCCAAAGAAGGGCAGGGAATGCCTGAAGAGTAGTTGGGTCTATGATAACCCTGCTCTCTCTGAAAACAGCTGCTTCTCCTCCTATCCCAGGGTCCCACCCTCAACCCCCAAAGAGGTGGCCCTTGTTTACAGTGAGGACTCGGTCACTGTGTCTCCGTTTCCTGAAATATAAACTGTAGTGACCCCAGACTGTAGAGATTTTTATGTGTTTGGATACATCTGCTGTGTGGGAAAAAAAAAAACTACAAAAACCCTACTTTTGTACATATTGTATTTTTACTATTGAACTGTATTCTAGTGGCCGTTCATGCTCCAAGACTCTAGGTATTGAGACATGAATGCTACCTATGTAACAAGCACTTGCCTGGAATAAAGCATAAAACCGAAATAAACCTGCACTGAAATCTGAGGTGGAGCTGCCAGCCTACAGCATTTGGGTCATTTTATTGCAAAAGGAGGCAGTGGCCACAAATGGCAGGGGACAGTGTCCTTAGCCTAGGATATTTGGGGGACACAGCCAGACAATTTTAGGAAAAGATTTGGTAATTTCACATTCTGATTCCCACAGGTCCAGCTTTGGGACTGTTGTTCTGATATTCCTTATAAATGCTTGAATGCTTTACACTTCCTCGAATCATTTCTAGACACTATCTTGTTTCATCTTTTAACAGCCCAGAGTAAATAATCCAAAATCTATAGTTCAGGCTGGTCCCGAACTCACTGTCTGTGTAGCCAGGCTGGTCTCAAACACCATGATCCTCCTGTCTCAGCCTACTGAGTGCTGGGGTTAGAGGTATGCGTCCCCATTCTTGGCTCATGTGGTGCTGGGAAGTCAAACTCAGGACCTTATACAAGCTCTTTACTGAGCTACCGCCCCCCGCCTCTCCCCCCTGCCCAATGATCTGCTACCTTGGTGCAGAATTGTTTCCTAGCTAGCAGTTGGCACCCTGGGTGGGAAGGCAGGGGCGATGAGAGGCTTCCTGAGAAACCACTGTAGTTATGGTAAGTGCACAGAGTGGGGTGGGGGAATTGGTCTTCCAAGCTGTCCTTTCAGAAAACAGGAAGACAAGGCTGGAGGTCAAGTCAAGAAGCCATTCCCAGACAGGCCTGGAAGACCACTGTCCCCTCGGCTACATCTCTTCTTAGTCCAGTCCATTGGCAGGCTGTGTGGGAGCAAGAAGTGGGGACCAGGTAAGGGGACCAGTTGGCTGGGCCTGGCTATAGGCTGGCTTCTGACCCCCAACCCCAACAAAGAGATCTGCTTCACTTCCTGGGGTGGCTTGGTGGGGGAGGGAGGTTCACCCTAAGGGAGTGGTGGCTACAAGTGCCTTGAAGTCTTAAGAGCCCGCTTCAAGGAAGTTCAGTCCCGGACCCCTCCCACAGCCTCACCTTCCAGCCAGCCTCTTTCCCTAGTGAGATGCAGGCGCTCCCTCTGCTGGAAGCTCCGTGAGGTGGCAGGTCTTGTCTACTGGCACCGCTTGTTTTCATTATCAAAGCCAGCCCCGTGCCCAGACTGGAGACACTGATGAAGATGCTGCCCTGACAGTGATGACCAGCATCACCTGAATCCTGTGGCTAAATCTTCAGGACAGGGTGTACTGAGGACAGTGTGCAGGACAGCGGAGGGGCTGTTGGTAAGGAGAATGGAAAATGAAAACCCCAAGCATGAATCCAGCTGCTTCCATCACTGTCTCTGGCTCAGAGAGGCCGCGCTTTCTGGGCAGGGCCTTCCATGGTGCATCCTGGCACCTGCTACCCATGAAAAAAAAGCCCCTTCCCCTCTGCCGCCCCGTCATTTTGACTGTGGAATTCTCTGTAGTGCTAGAAGCACAACAGGCTCTCGGTGGAGGAGGGTGGGAGACTGGGTGAGGGAGCCAGGCTTTTCCCGGCTACTAGCCTGGGCCTTTGAAGAATTAATTTCCACAAGGTCACAGGATGAATTCTCATTCCTCCAGAGCACAGAACCAGATGAAGGCTTGAGAATGTTCCCTTGAAGGACTTAGCAAGTCAACTGGCTTTTTTGCCACTAGTCTGCTCTGACCAAACAGCCCAGGTCAACTTTTTTTTTTTTTTTTTTTTTTGAGACAGGGTCTTGCTCTGTAGCCCAGGGTGGCCTTGGACTCAGGACAATCTGCCTGTCTCAGCCTCCGAGTGCCGGGATTACAGACATGCGCCAACACGCCCAGCTTTATGTGGTGCTGGGGAATCAACTCAGGGCCCAGGCTAGCAAGGCAAGTGCTTTAACCACTATGCCATTCCTCCAGTGTCCCCAGGCCAACCTTCTATAGATGGTTGGCTATTAGCTGGGCTTGATAGTCATCTCTGACTTGTTAACAGGCCCTAATACCTCAAAGTCAACGTCCGGCATTACCGGAACACATGCTGGGTGACTAGAATCTTCCACCTAGAGACGTTGATCAAATGAGCAGTGGCACTCTGGAGTGGGGAAGGTAGGACAGGGGTATGTTACTGCATGGTCTTTTTCACCAGTGTCCTACCATCTCCTGACACTTCCACAGACCTCAGCCAGACCCAGGCCATCTCAAAGGCAGTGCTCAGTGGGGCGTCCACAGCCAGAGGGCAGGGTGAGCCTGGTAGAGGCAGGGGGCAGGAGACTTCTGTCACGCTAGTCAGGTCCACCTCCTTGGTGCAGTGGGTCAGTGGAATAGGCAGGTGGGGGCAAGGAGCAGGACTGGAACCGACTGTCATCCATAGGCTAGAGGGGCCACTCTGGTCACACTCACTACTGGGTGAGCTCCCCCAACCTCTGCTCCCTGGCACTGAGTACTTGAGGTCAGGCTGTCACTCATGCCCCTGATCAGTGATTCCAACCAGCATGGAGGCTGGAGGCTCCTTCTATAAACCTTGGTTCTCTTTTTGCCATCCTTGCCTTTGAGGCTGGCCCTGTTGTTTTTGATCATTGACTGAAAAGAATTCTCCAATCCAGAGCAATTCAATGTCCAGTGTCCAGGCCATAAGCAGTCCTCAGAGCCTGACGCATTGCCAAATACTGTGTTTATTGGTCTGTTACACTGAAGAATATATTTCTGAGCCAAAAAACATACAGACTTTGCTCCTCACAAAACCACTGAGTCACTAAGGCAGGCACACAACGGCCACCGTGCTTGATGGAGGCCAAGGGCTCATGGATGACAGGTGGGCAATGGGGCATGGAGTGGGCTGGCCCCCAAACAGGCCATGCAGTGCCTGGGGCAGGGCTGGTCTAAGAACGCTGTGCTGGATGCAGAAGAGCTGCTGGGTCCTTATTTTCTCAAAGGCAGGAAAACTGTAGACCTTGGTGACTGCAGGACAGGCCACAAACCCAGGCAAGGCCCTAACATGTGTTAGGGTGGAAGGGCATATGGGGATAACAGCAAGTCGCATTCTTAGGCCTCAAGTCAGGAACTGGGTCCTCCTAGCAACCTTGCAAGTGCAGCTCTTCCCAGGGGTTTCTGGGTTCCTAGCCCTCCTGAGGCACAAAGAGGCAGGGCTGGCCTTGCTTCTCACGAGGGACAGACGGGGGAAAATCCAAGCACCCCCACACTCCCTTTGCTCCAGAGATTCCGCAGATGCCTAGGACAGGAAACAGGCTGTGCAAAAGCTTAGAGGCCTGTCCCTTAGAGAAGGCCGTGGCAGGATTGCCTCCCTACAGAATCACATGGGTTCCCCTGGAAAGCAAGGGCTCCACTGTATCCAATGCGCCCGTTGGCCAAAGAGCAACCTCGGCAGTCTTGGGGATACTTCTGTTGTGGAAAAACAGGTCAGGCTGGCGAGAGTGACACTGTGCGTGTATACGTGGGTGTGATGTGCAGCGGCGGAGCACATGGTGTCACCTCAGGTGGCCAGAGGCAGTGGCAGTGCTGCTGAGGTGGGCCGCTTCCACCCAGGCCCACATGACTGTCCGTCCTTATATCTCAGTGAAAGAGCTGGAAGGTGGCCCAGGTCTCCTGCCCTCAGGACAGCTCTTCTAGCTGCCTTAGCTGGGGCTGCAGAGGGGCTTTCAGGGAGGCACAGCACAGAGCCCCTCACCCAATGCCTCTCTCAATAGGTGGGGCCAGGTCACTATAGCCCGTTAGCCGTTAGCCCTTGTGGGGCCTCAGGTTGGCCAGAGAGAGGGATGGGGGAACAGTCCAGCTGAGGCTGCAGATGGCAGGGAGGTGATCCCCAGTTTGAGAGGGGGAACAGAATAGCTAACCCCCAAGGCAGTTGCTCCCTCTGGCTGACCCTCCAATCCTGACCCTAGCTGAGGGCATCTGGGCCCTCTAACCTGCTCCACAAGGCCCGCACTGCTTGGAGTTGGAGTCGGATCCCAGCTTCACAATCCCTTTTTTTAGTAGCACAACTGGACAGGCAGGGTCATGTGGGAGTGGCGCAGCCTGGGCTGCGCTGTCCCTGTACCTCCCCCGTGACGCCCCGGGGCCGGGTACCCAGGCGCGCTCTCCACGCTGTCTCCAGCTGCAGCTCTCACTTGTTCTCTATGAGCATCTGCACCTTGTGGACCAGGTCTCGGGCAATCCGCAGTATCTCCTGGGCATCATGACGCTCAGCCCGCTCTAGGGGAAAAAGGGGAATTGCAGGGAGGCCTGGAGAGAGGGCACGAGGCTGGGAGGGGCCCTGTGGCTCACTGCTCCCTGTCCTTGGGCTGGGCTCCTGACATCCTGCCTGTGAGGAAGGGACTCCATATTTCTAAGAGCCCTCCAACTCTGTCCAGGCTAGGAATAGAGGCCCCTGCGTCCCTGCTGGGGCAGCCGGGATGGTTACACCAACTCATACCATTGAAGAACTTGATGATGTCAGTGAAGTCCATGTTATTGTCAAGGATAATCTCTCGATAGGCCTCCACCAGGGCCAGAGCGATGAACAGGACAAAGTGCTCCGATGAGATGTGCCTGGCGGCCCAGATCACTTCCCACACAGCAAACACATCCTCATACAGTAGCTCTGAGGAGAGTAAGGGTTTGGTACTCACTAGCCTAGGCACAGGCAGTGCTAAGGCTGAGTGAGTCCGGTTGCCCTGGCTGCTCCATGGCAGGGTGCCTGCTTATCATACAAAATGCCCTGGGCTCAATCGCTAGTACCATTAAAGAGAGAGAAAGAGGGCTGAGGAATAGCAAGTTCAAGGCCCTGGGTTCGATTCCCCAGCACCACATAAACTGGGCATGGTAGTGCATGCCTGTAATCCCAGCAGTCTGGAGGCTGAGGCAAGAGGATTACCATGTGTTTGAGGCCAGCCTGAGCTCCACAGTGAGTTCAGGACCAGCATGGACTGGACTGCAGGGTGAGAGGCTGCCTCAAAGAGAGAGAGAGAGAGAGAGAGAGAGAGAGAGAGAGAGAGAGAGAGAAATTGGTGTGGTGGCATATGCCTGTAATCTAGCACTCTGAGGGCTGAGGCAGGAGGATTGCAAGTTGGAGCCCACGTAGGCAAGTTAGTAATCTAGCAGCAAGGCCCTATCTCAAAATAAAACATGGCCTGGCTCAATGGCAGTGGCGCAGGCCTATTATCCCAGCCCTCTGGGAGGCTGAGGCAAGAGTAACAGAAGTTTGAGCTCAGCCTGGGCAACTTAGTGACTTTGAGAGACCCTGTCTCAAAATAAAAAAGTAAAAACTGGGCTGGAGGTGTAGCTCAGTGTGAAGGTCTTGGGCCCAGTCCTCACACCACAGAAAAGCAAGCAAACAAAAAAAATAAACACATAAATAACTTTAAAATTTAGATACTTAGTGAGACTCTGTCTCAAAATTTAAAACAAGGTCTCAAGATGTAGCTCAGTGGGTTCAACCTTCAGGATGGTAAACAAATGAACAGAAACTCCTTCCCTGTGTTCCCCCCAACCAAAAAACAAACAAACAAACAAACAAACAAACAAAAAACCCAAGGCCAGGTCTGGTGGTAAAGGCCTGTACTGGGAGACTGGGGCAGGAGGATCACAAGTTTGAGCTCAGCCAAAGCAATTTAGTGATCTAGTGGACTATGTCTCATAATTATTATTATCTTTTGAGATAGTGTCTCCCTCTGTGGCCCAGGCTAGCCTTGGATTCACAGCAATCCTCCTGCCTCAGCCTCCTGAGTGCTGTGATTATAGGCATATGCCATCATGCCCAGATTTATGTGGTACTGGGGAATCGAACTCAAGGTAAGCACTTTAACTGCTGCGCCATTCCTCTACCCCTCTGTCTCAAAATTAAAATAAAAAGTGGACTGGGATATAGGTCAGTGCAAAAGCTCTGGATGGATC